>JAAAKG020201844.1:0-23458 GCA_010014905.2 Druon quercuslanigerum
GCTCCGTGTCCTCAGGGTGCACGAGGCTTTTGCCGGGTTGTCGTATTGATTCCGTCACAGACTGTAACCGCCTATCTCACGGTGGTGAGACGTGGTTATGGCTGAAATTTTACCGCGATTTCGCTGGGATCGGGTGCATATTTTCAGATTAGCACCCGTTCCCGGCGAGATCCTGCGGTTGTCATTATGACAAATAGTTTAATTATACATAAAGTATGTATAGAAACTAAGACGGCTCATTAACTGCTTCAAAAAACTAATATAAAGTCTAAAAAATATGTTAAAATACATTTGCTTTTCAGTTAATTAAGCATAATTTCTAAGGATTTATTCATATCTTAAGAAGATTTCAAACCAGTTTTATTTCAAAAATTACATTGAGTTTCAACTATATCCAAATATTTAATTAACTTCATTGGATTCTAAACATTAGCAGCCATACATTGGTAAATTAATTTTTGTACATACAATTAGTAGTGCTCTTCTGCGCATACATTTTTTAAACTGAATTATTAGGTGGCCTTGAGAGAATCCTTGTTTACAGTTATTATGTTAAAATATTTATCTGTTATGCGTTGGGGACCTACTGGACATTCCTTAACTTCGTCTTTGGATAAGTTCTCTACCATGTCGCTTTCTATGTTTATTTTCGCCCGGGGATTTCTTCCATTTTTATTATATATTCCACTAAGAAAACCATTAGTCTCTAATATTGCAAAAACGTCACCATTAGATGTTGATAATACAAATTGTTCTGTGATTGGCAGCGGCCCAAACACATTTCTTTTTTTTAACCGCAGAAGTGGCGATTCGGGATTAAAAGTGTATTTTCGAAATTCAAACCGCCGGTGGTCATTAATTTTGGAAATAAGCCGAAGAAATCCAAGTTGCTCAAGTGGATATGCACATCGAGTTCCAAGTGTATGTGAACCGGAAATCCTGACAAGAGGAGGCCTAGCACGAGGAGGGCTGTAAAGAGAATGCCTTGCAAGAGGAGACTTGGATCTGGGACGCAGTCGAGACTGGGACTCAGGCCTGGCTGGAGATTGAGGTACGAGACGAGAAGGAGAAAAACGTAAGTGTGAACTTACTTCTGCGAGAAGCAATAAAGGATTCTCTGTAAAAAAACACCAATGGAAATTAATTAGAAATGTTAAAATAATGATTCGAAATTAAAAGCAATAGGAGCACTGCATTTAAATTGATTTCAATTGACTTCATTTGAAAAAATGATGATATTCAATAAATAAATGTAGTCTTAACCTGAAGTAGCATAGAAGTAAAAAAATATTCAAGTAAAACACGTTGTCAGTATCACAGATTTATTTAAATTTTTGTAAAAACTTTAAAGAAAAAGAAATATGCAGCAACCACGACAATTTGGCTAATACTGATGTTAATTTAAATTGAGTTTTACCATATAGAATTGTCCACTGACGATTTAATTTAGCAATCGCAATCAATCGATTTCAATGGAATCTTTAATTCCAGGTATTATTTTTTGTTTAAAGAACATACTCTTATGTTGGGAAAAGTAAAACGAATTATTTTGAAATAATCTAATAACCACAGTGCTGCGAACCCTGACAACAATTTTTTTTGCGTATTAGACTTCAAACCAGTCACCCATCTAACGCTTTGTTTCCCCTTTCAATTCCCCTCAAACAAACGCTCTTTTTGCTCAACATTTGATATTTTCCAAAGGTAATAAGAAACTTTCAACTGCTTCATTCAGTAAACACGTAACATAGTTTAAAAGTTTACTAAAATATTGTTAAAATTTCCCCTAATTTCTCAGCTTAACGGGAATTTTGCGGAATCTTCCCCAAACTTTATAGACATTTTATCAAAAAGTGCAGGAACTGTAGACTCTGCTATTTAATGAGAGTCATAAATAAAAAGATTTAATTATTTTTGGATGCTTTACATTTTTGGAAATTGAAACAATTGACGGAAAATTACTTGATCCAATCTGACGTCATAATTTTATAGCCCCTGACGTAACCATACTCGAAAAGCACCACCTTATCCCAGCTCTGTGAAAAACTTCACTCGAACATTCAAAAGTCAACCTAAAAATTCTCTTTTTGGGGAGTTACGTGGGGGAAAAGATTAAAAAAAGGTTTTTTCTCGCAAGCAAGCGTGCAATGAATGGATTAATACATTTTGACGAAAAAAAATGTTATAAAGGCCAATGAGAATAATAAAAACAAAATTTACAATTATTCTGACCAAAAATACGGAGAAAAAATTTAAATCGTTCAAAAAAATTATAAAGCTATGTTTTAGAGCGACCAATTGGGTTTCAAAAAATATCCTTAGGTCATACAAATTAAAATATTTTTTTCACATCAGGCGTAATAGAAGTACATTATTTACAAAATAAGCCGTTCTAAAGAAAAAATATTTTTTTGATTTTTCTTCAACTTCCCAAAAAAATTAGATTTGAAGTTTCATGTTTTGGGAAATCTTATGTCACATAGGTATTACTTTGGTTTAGATATACGTAAATAGCTTTTAAATTAATTATTTAAACGTCAAAAATCCGTGGAAGATAATAAGCAAACGACGCTCAACAAGATAAAAGTATAAACGTTGTGGACAAGTATTTCGAAACAAAATATTAGACTTACCAGAATCATGATGTCTACTGGTTGCCGAGGACGATGATTCCTCATCTGAAACCAAAATTTTTAAAAATCTTAAATTTAATATGGCGGGGAAGAAATTAAAAAAATATTAGACTTACCCGAACTGTGGTATTCACTGCTTGACGAGGACGCTGATTCCGAAACTGAAATCAACATTTAAAAATAAAATAAAATTCTATATAGCGGACCACAGTGAAAAAATTAAAGTAGAGGTGTTTTTTTGGCAGGTCAAATGTAATAATAATATTATACTGTGAATTGATGACAAATGTGTAATTTTTAATAACCAGGAACATATAACCAGGATTATGCTCCACAGAAAAAGTTACTAACTTTATTATTTATTTTGTTTAGAAATAAAGTTTCATAAATAAATATAATATTGCAATATTGTCATTAATTTTAATACTTATTTCTAAGCTTTATTTATAAAATGTTGGTTCATAGAATCTACTGTACTTTATAGACATTTGTAAGTTAAATTACAGTAAATTGTTAAAAGAACGCTGTCGATGGATTAAAAAATGAAAAAATATGTGTTTGCTTATAACAAATGTCTATAAAATAACAAATATAATATGCTTTCAGAAGAATGTTTATAATATTTTACTGACAAACTTTTTGTATCCATTAGAAAGTAGTCTTATCTTAAATTTTTTCAATTAATTGTTCGTTAAATAAACATTTTTAATCTGCTAGTAACTTATCCTCGTATGAGGTCATTTTAGAGTTATTGATATTTAAGAGTACTATAAACAAAATAATTATATAATTAAACATGATACCATAGACTATTGTCGAGAGCTCTTAATTAAAAGTAATTTTCAGGCCATTCCTTGAAAATCCCATAAGCCTATCAGCTGAACAACAGCTGAAATGTTCATTGCTGTATTAAATTTGTTTATAAGGTAAATCATTATTATTAATATTCAATTTGCCATAATTGAAAATGGCTTCTACATATTTTCTGATGAAAACTTTATAGAATTAAATATCTGAATCTAACCTCAAGAAAGCATTTTTGCATACTTCACACTGACTCTTTAATTTGGAACAACTGTCTATATAACTAAAATTGAATGATTTAACATACAACTTCGAGTAGGGTTGCTCCAACTATTCTTAATTACGGTGATCAACTTCTTTTTTGCAAATTCAAAAATTGACTTTCGACCAAGAAACCGGGTCTCTCAGTCCACTGTGGAATGGCGACGTGGCAAAATTTTAAATTTTATCGTCATATTAGTTTATTGAAAAAAATCCACTTACCACTATGTTTGCCAGATGGAACCGTAATTCCTAGCGACAAAACCGCAATAAAGATGAGGAGACTTACAAAAAATTCTTTTCCCATTTTGTTGCAAGGTTATACAGTCACAGAAAAGACTTTATTGAATGATGATGTGACATATTGATAAGAAACTCGACTTTTATAGGGAAATTTTGTTTGCGGTATTAATAATTCAAGAATTCTCGAACATATTCTAAAATGTTATTTCTGATCTAAAGAATGTATTTGACTCTCTTTCGACACTCGTCTCTTAATCTAAGCAAGAGTAGGCATTTGCTAAACCCCTCCTCAATATTGAGCAATATGTGCTTGACTTGTGATTCGCTTGCCACGTCATGAACAAATCTGACAATTGTAAGCGTGTAATTTGTTAGGTATTTTGCACTTTAAAAATTTTGTAGAAAACCGCTGTGGGTTGAGTTCTTAAAGGATTTTCAGGGAAATATATGACCGTCCGCATGAAAAGGGCCGTTATGTCCATATAGAGTTATATATGTGACATTTAGGTAGATAAATTCCCGGCACTTTAGGTCCAAATTAAACCCTTTAAGTTTAAAAATGAGTCTGCCGGGCCTTTTTGAAGTTGGAACTTCGAGAAACTGTTTTTCGAGAAAAATGCCTCTAAACTTGGCGAGTGCCATAAGCAAATATATTACGAATATATTTTTTCTTTGAACATGAAATATACCTACTTTCGATTAAGATTTGTATATGAGAATGTTCCCAATAAATTCTCTATAGTTTCTAGTAGCCAAAAATGATAATTTTGACCTAAGCTTAGAAAAACGCGAATATCTTCTAAACTCGAGTCGGCTATAAGGGCCTTTCTCATGCGGATGCTCACATATACCTAATAAAATGAAATCACTTAACAATAATCATGAGAAACTGCTTTATTATGCACAGTCGATAGTATACAAATATATAAATAATGTATACATTTCATCATGTACATTTGGGAGTCTACCATCTGCGCACGTGAACAGATGGGACACTTCCAATTGTGCACGTCGAGATTCAGAGATGCACAGTTGTCTAAAATGAAAACAGATTAAATTCATACCTATTTAGGCTAAACCAAAATAGAGGTTAGCTTAAAATGGTAATTTTAACAGAATGTGGATTAAATGGGACGAATTTTTTTCGGGAACCTTAAAAATGTTTTAAAATTTGTATATTATAATACTATACTCACGAATAAAATTAACCGTCAAGTATAGGAGCAAAGTATAAACGATCTGCATTTTTTCCAATTATATCAAAAAATATAGTTAACAGTCTGAGTAAAACGAATATAATTGCTAATAAATTATATGGCCCTCAAGCTTGTTTTCCTCAGACTATATTTCATATTTAAAGATTGTGTTTGTATTTCATCATGGTGGGTTTGGATTGGGCGCAAACTCAAAAGATGACCTTGAGAGTGCAGTGTTGGCTCATTTATTAGTTTAACTTGTGTTAAGCGTTTCATGATCTATATATATACAAGGGGTTACTTGGAGCAGAGGTTTGAATGTACAAACCTAATCAAAGATGTGACGAAAGTTTAACAAAAAAGTAATGATTTCTTAGACCTGGTTGAGATAAAACTGCATACCTTATCGAAATAGTATTCTCGTTTGCCTTTAAAACTGGTTTCTCGAAAAATTATTCCTATTGCGTTTAATAATCGAAAATATCAAAATAAAAATGAGTGAAATTAATAACAGAACTTGATGTTAAATTTAAATTTTGATGCAGTCTACAAAGCCGGCCCTGACAACGAACAACCTTTCTGGACCCTGCAAGGAAGATGTTTGTCGGCTGTTTTTCACAAAAAGCGAAATAAGAAATAGAAGAGAATTACGTTTGTAGTGACGCAAATACCTAAAATTCTAATTTTTAAGGCGAAACTGGTAAAATCGCGTTCGCGAAGAGCGCTAGTTTGAGTGCGCCCACGGCGCGCTCGAATGTTTCTTCTTAGCATTTGGAATACTTGAATTAAACTTTATTAAAAAAATCTCTGTTAGATCTTCATATCCTAAATTTTTTACTTAATTAAGTGCAGTTAAAGATAAGTTTGTCAATGCTCTATGGACTCGATTTTTGGCAGACATTTGTAAATTTATATTTTCTGAACCACCTTAAATTAAACAAAAAACTGTAACCCTTATTTCATACATTTTTATCTATTTCGCGTTGTTATGCTAAGAAAATGATTTTTGTTTTCATATTATTTTTTGTTGATAATGCAAAATATTCTGCAAGTCTTCTTTTATATTTTTTACGTATCTCGCGTCTTTTAGCGTAATATTGGAATTTTCGATTTTCTGCATATCACTTACGATAAATAAAAACAAAATTACGTGTCCCATTGGAAAATGGTTAAACGGCAGATGGTAGGATTTCTCAAAAGCTCTAATTTCTCTTCCAGACATTTTTTTTTGTATTTTGCGTCGTATTTTCGTATTTTTTAGAGTTACGGACGAACGGCCGGGCGGCCGGACAGACAGACACCATCGTAAGAGCTTGATTTTCGGATTCAGGGGGTCTCGAAACGTGGAAAAACTGTTGTGTCAAATTTCCGACAATTCTAATACTTTGTCAATCATAATTGATGAGAATGGAAAAATAATCCATTAGCATTTTTTTTCATAAAATTACAGTGAGCGATTTTATTATCGATTTTATTATTTAATTGAACAGATTCAAAAAAATAAGAAAATAAAAAAACGCTTATGGTAAGAAAAAACAGAACGTTCCATCCGAAGCGTCAAAAGCTAAATACTGACAAAAAACCTCTAAAATGCGTGGCTGTCCCTTCCTTATGCTTTAAATATGACGTTAATCGGTTTAAACGTAATTTTTTCAAGGATGAACTCTGATAATAATATTTTCAGGAATCTTCAAAGCCGTATTCAGTATAAGTGAATAAAAACTAATTGCTACACATTTTTTGAAACTTCACACCCAACAAAAAACAACCAGAACGAGTAAACTTGGCGGCGCCGGCAGGCTAGCCACTACGTTAAATATGTATATTTTTAAAAAACTTGGATTCGAACTTAGAAGTACGCGAAACGATATACCGAAGATATGGCATGTCACAGATGTGACATGCTGCAGATGTGACATGAAGCAGATGTGACATGCCGTAGGTGTAACTTGCCGCGGAGAGACTTGCCAAATGTGACATGATATGGACCCTTTTCACTGTTACTACACATATTAACTGATTCTGTTGAATCTTTCTTCCACTTTCTTCAAAATATAGAAAGAAAGTAATTCAGGTAACTAAAATTGTAGTAAGCCATGCTTTCATAATTTCGGATTATGTCAAGCCTTAATGACGAGCCAGAAGTAAGGTATGCATATACTTTTAAAACTTATGGCTGGAATTAAAAATACAGTAATGCTCCTAGAAAAAAACTAAAAACAGCCCTGGATTCGCCTGAGCAATATCTGTAGGTATTTCTTGTTTCATTTAAAAAAAGTAATCTTTTAAACAATTAATTTGTTATTAAACATTGTGCCTTCATTACTAACATATTTCTGAAACTGTTACTTACTGAAACATAACGTAACCTACATTTCAGAATTGTTTATTTATTATAAACTAATCTAGAAGCCCTATCGAAAAAGTAAAGATTCCCTTGGATGCATCGCGAAAATATCTTCAGGTGTTTATTCCATTTTTTCAAAGAAGGGATATCTTTACTTTTTCGATAGGGCTTTTCGTTTTATTTAAAATAAAGGCACACATTTAAAATATCTATACTGCATAGTGTATCATAAAGGACTGAGCGTGTAGGGGATAAAAACTATGTTTAAACTAACTTTTTTGCATTATTTATTTTTTTCTTCATTTATGATACTTTAGAGTTCTTTGTGTTTAAGAAAGTAACTTTTTCCCCCATAATTCTTAAATAAATGATTACAAATTATAAAGCTACACTCCGTTCCATACCCCGTCGAACCGTGCTGCCTTTGACCTTATTAACATTATTATCTGTGTATCTCTCTCCTCGTCTACTTCTTCATCTCCCCCTCTCTCGTTCTTCTACTTTCATCATCTCCCTCCCGTGAATCTAAGCACTGAAGCGATTATTTAAAAAGCTGCATCCACTCCTCACTACCTACCTTCTCGCTGATAACCATTCTACGTTTCCTAAACCTATTTAATATCTTTCACAATTCCCGCTCTGTCTTAATATTTCCCAATTCCTTTTCCAGATCTTTCTCCTTTTCCTTTTTTTCTTCTTACACATCAATCCAAACCCCTTCCTCATATTTACGTACATCTTCCTTTTCGCAGTTCCCTCGTTTTACTTATTGTTCTTTCTCTTCACCTTCCTTTTCATCATTTTATATTCCCTGTTCACCACGGCTTCACCATTCCTCTTTTCTTCTTTCTAAATACCTTTTTGTTGTACACACTCTTTCACTTTCTCTTTCAAATTCTCCCAACTCTCTTCTACCGACTCCCCATCAAGGCTCCCTAACTGCTCTAACTGTTTCTAATACTTCTCTATCGCCTCCCTCGTTCAGCTGCTGATAGTCTGATTATACTGCGAATCTCTCTGGCTTCTCCCACCCTTGTATATTCATGACTATATAGTTTATCACCGATACTATCTTACCCTGTTACCATACCATTTGCCACAGTATTTATCCATTAAAACCCTTAGAATTTTCCCCACCTTCTTAATTATCGTATCCTTCGACTTTCTTTCGAAGCGCTCCCCCTCCCTGTAGAAGCCATCTGCCCTCCCCATTTTCGCATTACCCCTCCTCTACACCTATCACCACTATACCTTCCTCTCTATTGCCTACCAAGTCTTTCACCCTTTTCTAAATCCTTTTTATCTCATCCTTATTGTACAATGTCAAAAACGTACACGTGACCCCTGCTATCTTTACTACCTTCATTTGTACGCCCTCCTCCTTTTCCACTCCATGAACTTCTTTCTCTAAGCCACCCCTCACCCCGTTATGATTCCATTATTGTTACTTTCTCTCTATCTACGTCTCTACCAGTCCCACAACACCAAACTGCTGGGTTTGCTTCCAGACATCCTCATCTTTATTCTTTACTCCTGCTGCGTTCCAGTGCAGCATCATCACTTTTCCTCAACCTTGTTTACCCCCCTCCCCTACCCATGTAGGAAAATATTGTTCCCAGGTTGCCTTATTATATGTAAATAGGCTGGATGAACTTACCTTATCTGCCACTCGACACGGGACCACGCACTGTTGACCGTTGCGTCGTAGCATGTGGAAATTCTCCTCCCAATCAACTTCACTATCAGTAATAACAGTATTCGGGATGTCCTCCTCCCGTTATTCCATCGATAATTGGGACCTTTTCATACAGCACCTTGCGCAACTGCCAGATGTCTCTCAAGACTGTTTTCGCCTACCGCCCGAATTGTCTCTTAATCCCACTTTGCTCCACCCCTCACAGCCCCTGCAGACAACCCTTTCTCTCGCTTAGCATCCCCTAATATTAAATGCACTACACTTGTCCCCATCGAAGGCCCAAAATCCTTACACCAGATTCCCCTGATCCCTTGCCAACCTTACCTTACTTACTATATTCTGTCTACTTCCACCTTACAACTACGCTGAAAATTAATCTTTATCTCCACAACATAGAGAAAACCAGAAATTAAAAAGTAGATATTAAAAAATTTCATATTTAACAATAATATATACACATTGCGGCATAATATCTAAAATCTTCTATTCTACATACCAGATGTCAAAGGGCAATATATATTTTATTTAAGGAATTTCGTTGACGTGTGTGACGTGGCGACGCAGGGGGGTGGGGCGAAAGTTCTTGAAAAATCTATCAAGTATTTTGTGAATGGCCCCTTAATTATTTTTGGATATATCATTATTTTCTTTAAAAAATAAGGACTCAGCTACAGGCATCTTTTATATTAACCTTGAACAGTGGGTTATCCATCCCACCAGGGCCGGATAAGGATGTGGGGGCCCCTGGGCCGATTTTCAAGTGGGGGCCCTTTTTAGATTATTAAATAAGTTCAAATGATGAAAAACAGTTTATTTATCAATTTTTTAACATCTTTAATATTATAATAGTGACGCTTCGGCGTCGCTTTACAAAATATCACGTCGAATAAGAAATAAATAAGAAAAAATTCTTCGGCTATTAACGCATAATCTATCGGTTACTAATGCATAAACTAAAATGGTTCTTTTCTGAGCTTTGAACTAGCGAAAATTGTTGCGATATCGTCAAATTCAATTTCGCGTAGTAAATCTCTCTCAGAAATTAAAAGTACTAAATGAACAAGCCAGTTCTCTCCCATACTTGTTTGTAATCGATTTTTAATCAATTTCATTTTCGAAAATGACCTTTCGCTAGAGCAGTTGGTAACCATCATGGAGAGGTATAAACGGAGAACAACTTCAGCGTTAACGAATGTAGAATGGAGACCATTATCTTTTATAAGACGGTACAAAAACATTTCTACTGGCTCATTTTCACGTTTTTCCTGTAAATTAGCAAATTTTTGCAATTGAATAAGTTCGTTCCCCAAAGCTTCTTCTAAATCTCTAGAGTATGTTTTGACGAGTTTTTTTGCATTTTCTTCAACTTCGTTCAATTCCATACTTAAAAAATCAGTCATAAAATGAAATCGCGACACAACAAACTTATAAGATTCAATTTTCCCTCCAAGTACCTCAATCAACTTATCAATTACTGGCAAAAAAGCTTCTGTACGAAATTTTTCCTTTGATGATTGCTGTGTACCAGCTGTGTAGAATTTTCCAAAGCTTCCATCCATTTAACGGTTGCTGATTTGATTCGTGACGTTTAGAGGTCAATCTTTAGATCGACTACTCGACATCAATACATCGCAGTAGTTAAAAAAGCGGCAGAATTAAATTTTTTTTTGACTTTCTTATGGTATTTTATTTTACTTGTTCAAAAATTAAAACACAGTTAATGAAAAATTCCAATTGTTTTAGAAATATTTTAGTTTATCGCGATTGGTTCGTGGGGGCCCCCTAAACCTGGGGGCCCTAGGCCGCGGCCCATCCGGCCCATGCCTTAATGCGGCCCTGATTGTGGCACTTTCCTTTACCAATAGCAAATTTCAACTAGGCGAATCTAGAAGTCAAGCATTAAAACGTTTCTACGCACTTGAGAAAAAATTTGAGTTTAATTTGCAATTAAAATCGGAATAGCATAAAGTGCTTAATAAGTACATTACATTAAACCACATGACTTTGTGTGAGGGCACAAAAGAGGGATGCTTACTTCTTCATCACGCCGTAATTAAACCATCTAGCGAAACTACTAAGGTTAGGGTAATATTTGACGCATCGGCGAAAACTTCGACAGGAATTTCACTTAATGAGGTTCGTTCGGTAGGTCTCACAATTCAGAACCCAATTTTTGAATAGGTCGTTAGATTTCGAACACATAAGTATGTGATAACAGTCTACATCGAGAAGATGTTCAGACAGGTCCTGGTCTATCTAGATGATACAAAATTTCAAAAGATTTTGTGGTATTATCAAAATAAAATTAGAACTTTTCAATTAAATTCAGGAACGTTTGGAACTGCCTGTGCACCTCTTCTCGAGATTCGCACCTTACAACAGCTAGCATGCGGCGAGGGTAAGGATTTTCCACGCGCCAGTAAAATTCTCTTATGAGATTTGTACGTGAACGATTTAGTTTCTGGCGCAAATTCCATTGATGAAATTCTTAGTATTCGCTATGAGATGATCAAATTACTGGGTCGTGGTGGTTTTGCTATCAGACAATGAACTTCTAATTATACCTCAATTTTAAATAACATCGAAAACAAAATTTCCAATTTAAATGGTGTAATTAAAGAAAGCTCAAGACATTCATACTAAGTGAAAATTATTAACTGACCAGCTTTCATGTTGAGAGAAATTTTCAATTCTGCGAAAATTCTTGTGCGAAATCGAAATCCATGGCTTTTGCGATGCATGTCTTCATGGCTACGGGGCATGCCTTTATATTAAATCTCTTGACGCGAAGGGTATTGCTACAGTCCATCTGATTTGTAGTTAATCTAGAGTGGGTCCATTGAGCAGTGCCACAATTCCTCATTTGCTAAAAACGTTCGAATCAAATAGGGTCGTTAACATCCACTCCTTAGGAGACCAAGTCCAGTGGAAACACATCAGATAGGAAGATAATCCCGCCGATTCGCTTTCTAGGGGACAACTACTATTAGATTTCATAAAAAATACGTCGTGGACTACAGTCCCAGCTGGTTAGTTCAACCTGAAAGAGAATGGCCGAGGTCGGTCGAACTCGGAGCGGTAGACGGGTCCGGTTTGCTTGCATAGTACCGCAACTTGTAACTATATCTATTCTCGAGCTTCATCATTCAAACGTCTCACAAGAGGTTGGTAGCAATGGTTTAACGTGAAAAATTCCTAGAGAAGATCAAACTTGTCGCGACAACGAAAGAGGCGGCTCCCGGTGAAACCACGGTTCCGGGTCAAAACCCGACCAAAATCAATTATACAAATTCTTTTCTCGGAGAGGTTAATCTCATTTGCATGGGTGGTTGTTTTGAAAAACTCAGATTTAATTTACAATAAAGAACATCGTCTGCTTTTATCTATTAAACATCGGCTTACCGGTCTAATCATTCGACAATTCTGGATCCTAAACGGGAAAACTCAAGTTAGGAAAATTGTCCATCATTGTGTAGAATGTGTTCGGCAACGCCCTAAAATGATGCAGGCTCAAATGGCTGTTTTCTCTTAATTAAGGGCGACAGAAGCTCCAGCTTTTAGTCCAAAGCGGCCCATATCGAACTTGCGACCGACCCCTCAATAGAAGGCCTTACGTAGGTTCATCGGCCGAAGGGGAATAGCAGAACACATATATTCGGACCATTTTGGCGATATTTTGGAAGCAGCTGTAAAAAGTTTCAAATATAACCTAAAATGCGTACTAAAATATCAAAAACTCACTTATGAGCAAATAAACACACTTTTAATTTTAGCGATTACTCTGCTCATATACTGAGAGGTCTACCGTTCAATTTCTTTCCTGAAAAAAATTTCCTTACAGTTCGAGATAACAGATTAGCAACCTATAAACTCATCAACAAACCTCGACAATACTTTTGGAAAAGCTGGTACAAGGAGTACCTTAACCAATTGCAAACCCGCCAAAAATGGCTGAAATCCACCTCAGAGCTGAAGGTGGGGTCCCTAGTTCTCTTCATGTAAAATAATGTGGGATGTACAGGATGGCCACCGGGTGTGATCGTCGAGGTGTTTCCTGTGAGTGACGACATCGCGCGAGTGACACGAGTGAAGACTGCCAGCGACATTTATAAACGCAACACCACTCGGTTGTGCTTACTGCCAACTGCGGCATTTTAGTTCTCGTTTATTTTAATTAGTTTGCGTAGGTCGACCTCGTTATTATCCTTTTTAATTAGTTTGCGTAAATTTAAGCTCGTTATTGCTCATTTTAATTTTTAAATATTTTAGTTTGTAATCGTTAAATTTTTCTAATCGTTGCTTTTAGTGTAATAATGATTATAATCAACGGAGCAGTCCCTCCATATAGGAAACTGCCGTCATCGTCATAGTTGTTAACGAAAAACTTTCAAAAAAACCAAAAAGTTATACCAATTGACTTCGTATCTCTCGACACTTATTTTTGTTATCGTACGAATGTTTGACGTTAGTAACACCGCACCGGGCAGTCGTTTTCTATCGATTCAGTCGTTTATCGTTCATCGAGCTAATTTTATGGTCCTTGCGGAGCTTCGTCGCGTCCGATCGGTTATCAAACTAACTTCACTGATTTGATATCAAAGCGAATCAGGATGTATATTGTGATTATTCACTGCCACTGATTCCTACCCAAGCTCGCTTATTCTCACCGAAGCGAATCAGGATGTAGATCCAATCCAATCTATCGAACGGAACACCAAACGAAAAACCCCGACTGCGTGTGTGCGACGCCATGGCCGTTTCGCCGCGAGCGTATTGTAATTTCTAATCGTTATTTTCTAATGCATCATCGGGTAAAAATCTCTCTTGTTTCTTTTCTTACTGTTCAATAAATCTGCGATTTTTTTGGCCGTACGGCTTTTTCCATAAAAGGAGTTTTTTATTTTACATCCCTTCCATCGAGCGGTATGAGATTGGGGTTTCGACTAAAACGCCAAAATGGGGACCTAAGGAGCGAGGAGTTAGTGCTAAGTCACAACCTATCAAACCAAGTTGCTGAACCACCTGCGGTTAGACAATTCAAAACAAAATATAGTCAGATAAGTCAATATGCATTGTATGAATTCTTGTAAAAGTCGGTTAAGTCGGAATGTGTTCTTGAATTATTATAAATTAATCTATATGTCAGTATTGCGTATTTTCCTTGAACAAAAAATTGTAAGATTATGTGATTCCTTTAAACATGGATTCGATTGAGTCGCAAATGGGAACTTTGTCCGAGGCTTCGTTAGGAAATGTAAACTACGTTTCTTGGAAGCTTAAGTTAAATTTAACATTAAAATAAAAATATCTCTTTATGGTAGCGACCGGAGTAGAAGTTAAGCCTGAAGGGCCTGATACCAACGAAACAGTTAGAACGTGGGTTAAGCAGGTTATTGAGGCTCAAAGTTTTGTAGGTTTAAGTGTAAACAGCAATAATGATAAAAAAAGTTGCTAATTGCACGCCAGCATACCAGATGCTTAAGAAATTAGAAACCTTGTATGGGAAAACGTATACGAGTAATCTGACTGTTAAAGCTTTACAACGAGTATATATATATCGAGTATGATAACAGTAACTCAGTTATTGAAAATTTGATAACGATTAGACAATACGCCGAAGATTTAGCTGCTCAAGATAAACAGGTGAAAGAGAGCTGGCTGATGATCAGAATCTTAGGAATGCTACCTTCTGAACTATTGTTGAGAGCCTGGTACAACGTTTGTAGCATCAAAAAAATCTTAGTACACTATTTAAACGTTTACGTTTCGAAGAGGATAGACTGAATGATAGCGAATAATCAAGCGACTTTGTATCTCAAAATGCACTCATCTCAAAACAAGGTAAGAAATTTTGAAAGCCGCACTCCCAAGAAAATTCATCTGGAAAATCGTTAAATCCGTCTATTGAATATTTTAAGTTTGGTAAAATAGGACAAAAAAATACTGTAAAAATCAACCATGGACAAAGTACTTAGATAATTGAAAAATAATTATGCCTGCAATAATTGTAACCAAAAACGTTATCTTGCAAAAGATTGCCCAAAGGAAAATTCTAGGAAAAGCAGTGATCAGAAAATTTATAAGACTGAAAAGAATGATTTCAAAACGACAAATCGGCATGCGTTTATTACTGTTAGTTTAGCGACGATGTAGAACTAGAAGATTTTGAAAGTAAAGAGTGATATCAAGTTGTTGTGAAAAATGTTTTGTATATGTACCAAAGATGACATTTAACCTATTTTCTGTTACTCAAATGCTAGATAAAGATTATGTACAGACTGCAAATTCCATCGGCATATATAATTGGACCGATCACTCTGTGGGGAGAACGGAAATAGGCTTTAGAGTGCAGGGGGAGCATCCGCGAGAGGGGGGGGGGGGGAGAGAGTAAAAAGATTTGGGAGGTATGTCTGCCTTTTCTAACCAAGAACTGTGCTATTCACTGTTCCATGATTCATCAATCTCCGCCCATCGAAAATGCTCTCGACCAATCAGCTTTATCTAGAAAGAGACATGCTTAAATTTTATATGTTCTCTCTCCCTCTGCAGCCAATTTCCGTGCTGCCTAGAGCGTTATCGATCCATTTATGTATGTCGTAACAATCGCAGAACGAGATGGAAAGCTGTACAAAATGTGGTTTCGTCGAGAAAGGTCTGAAAAAGTTCTGTTGATAACATCGATTAAAACTTGGCACGAAAGACTTGCCTAACAGAATGTCAAGTATGTCAAATATATTTGAAATAAAAATAATGTCAAATACATTAATGACTGGGATGGATATAATTGTACAGGGTGTGTTTATGGAAAGCAGTCTTTTATCTCTTACCCCAAAAATCCGAAAGTTGCAATAAACGCTTTGGATTTAATCCACATTGACTTGTGTGAAATGAATGTTTAGTCCAACTTCCGAACAGTTTTTTTTAACAAAAGACGAAGTTGCTGCTAAACTTTATGTCTTCATGAAGATGGTAGAAAATCAATTCCACAGGAAGAGCAAATGTCAAAGGTCAGATCATGTCACTAAGATAAAAAATTCTGACACAAAAGCAGGTTCTTATATCAGGAGTTGAGTGTACAATGTTTAATAAGAATATCTTTTTATATAATTTGACAATTAAGATAAATAACATAACTCTGTGGGATTTTTGTGTACGAGATGTATTAGTTACGTACTTTAGTTCAATATTTGTTACGTATTTGAGTTCAGCATTTGTTACTTAACGGTCACATATCCATATAACATTGTTACAGAATTGTTGCAATCTTTGTAAAAACGTTATAACACCGTTATGGAATTGTTGCGGGTCGATTACAGAAAAAATGTACATCGCTACACTGTTAAATATTTGTTACAGTACTGTTACAGAATAATTGTACTCTGTGACACTGTTCTTAAATTTTAATAAAAATATTTTTTGAATTATGACACTGTTACAGAATTGTTAAGGATCTCTGACAGAACATAGTTCTATAAAGTTGTTACAGAACTGATACACCCTTTTGGGTACGACAGTTCTGGTCCCCTGAACAGACTTGTTCGTTACCAGTTACAGAATATGTTCTTATCTGTTCCATACCTATTACATCCCAGTTACATGACAGTATCTTCTGGGTCGTCTCAAACGAAAAAAAATTCATCCTAGATTTTCTCGGAACTTAATAACATTTTCCCATTCAACTTTTCGAGGTTCACTTCAACACGACTTTATGTCAAAAGTTTGTTCTCATGTTTTAAAAATAAAAAATTTATTTTTTTAAAACTTTTTTCGCCTCCTGTAAAATCTTAAAAATGTGGATTATTTCCTTATGGTGTGATATACCCTTTAATTGTTAGTGCTCTTAACTTCTGCATATTCTCAGGAAAAAAATAAAGGATTAAAATATTTAAAATATTAATATTAATATTTTTATATTAAAATTTCTGCTTTAAACTGTCAATTTTTTTCTCAGTAAAATAATCATTTTTCTTTTAACTGGTAAACTTTTTGGAAGCACTTAACAAAAATAAAATAAGAGGAGGTTATAATTTGATGTCGCCTTTGATGTCCTAAGGATGCTCCCAATGAAAAATTACCAATCAGAGAAGCTGCTTGAGTTAATTCGAACAATCTTAGTTTTTCGTTTCGTCTCGAAATTCCTTCCACTCTGGAGTTCCTGTTGTCTCTTTTAGGCATATAAAGATTTGCGTATGTGCCCTCCTTGTCTCTCATGTTCACAAGGTCTGAATGTGCCTTCTGGCTCGGCGCGGCGCAGCAACATTAGAGCAGCTACCCTCCTTTTGCCTCCCGCTGCTAAACTGATTATATGTCGACGTTACCCCTCGGTACGCTTAATTAAATTACAAACTCACAATCATCTAATGTTATGTGGACTCTGCTGCGGTGCTTACTTCTGCACGCTCCTACCTGCTACCTTCACCATTTTACGCCCTCTAATTTCTTTGGTTCATATTTTTAATACATTAATGGAAAAGCTGTTTTATTCAAAGTTAGCATAACTTTAACTGTGAAGAATTGTTAACCAAAAGTTGAGAATTTTATGTTCGAATAGGTTACTGTCCTTCCATCGACTAATCGTTTTTTTGCAATTACAGATTCAAGTCGTAAAACTGATTCCATAGTAGATTTTTTCAGTGTTAAGCATTTTTAGATCAATCCGAGTAAATTACTCAAATTATAAGAAAATAACAGCTAATATATAATAAACAGGAATTTTTATGTAAATTCTTCAAAATACCAGGATATTCCACTTAATTTTAGAAAATATAATTTAATACGAGCGAATTAATTAATTAATTAAATTAATTCAACACAATGTCACTAATAAAAATATGGATTTCGAAACCAGTTTTAAACAACGGAAATTTCAAAGTAAATCCTAGGCATCCAGGATTGTATTCTGGAATTCCCGACTGAGAACAGGTAGTTTAGATATAAAGATCCACGATGAATGTTTCGAGCCACTTCCGCTACCTTCAGGGACTGAGACCTAAAATGCTCCATCCTCTTTCATGTTCTACTATAAGCAAGCACTCCATTTCGTGTGGGCGTTTATTCCTCTTCTAGAAAAATTCATTGTGAACTTGATAATATAGTATATAGATAAAGTGCAACTAATTTAAATATACTGAGATTACTTTTGTTAGAATAAATGAAAAAATCAATTTATATTTATTATAACATTGTTCCAAAATAGGGAAAACTGAGGTTTTATTACACGTATTCGTATGACAGTACCAAAATATAACATCATTGTATGAGTATTCAAAACACGAACACGACTTAATAGTATTCTAAATACGAAATATTATGAATCTCCATTTCAAAAAATAACACTATGAAAAAATGATATTCTTTTAATATCAAAATCTCGAAAACGTATTTTATACATTTATATTGTCAATATGAAGTTAGCAGAAACCTGAGACGCACAGCAATCTATAAAATCATTATTCTTGATTTTTTATATAGTTTCGTTTGAGAATGTTCCTCGATTGTTTCCGCCATTTTCTGATCAAGCCGAAAGGTTATGTTTCAAATCATTTAAAAAAAGTTAAGGTAGGTTTCCAATTCGTCTAAAGTCCAGTTCACTAAAATGTCATTTCACCTAAAAAGGTATGGTTTGTGCACAGTGGTAAAATGTGTTCGAAAGATGGTTGTGCGTATATTAAAAAGTTAGATAATGATGCTAGAAGTGCTCAATTGGCAGCGTGACCTTACTAAACTTATTTATTGCCGCGTGAAGTTTAAAATTACAAAAGAATTATATCAATTAAATACTCCAAATTTAATTGTATACTGTGAAATTTCTGACTTAAGAGTAGTTCAGGCCTGCACAACTCTGTGTAATGGAAGTGACCGAAGAGTGGACTTTGGCGGGGCACAGAGGGGTGCAGATTAGTTCTTGCAACTTGCAACGCTCGGCAGAAACAACACGGTGCCGTGTTGTATCAAAGCGGTTGCTGCACAACACGAAGCGCCGTGTTGTTGCAACACGGCGCTCATTTCCCGCAAGTCATAAAATAAATCCCGTGTTGGAGAAACACGGCCCGCGTTGTGTAAACACGATATTTTTCTCAGTGTAGATGCACTTACAATACTGCCATACATATTTTAATTTTAAGGATCACATTATTCATAGCAGTTAACATTATGATTACATCATTACATCATCTCAAATCATATTATCACAAGGACTTTCAAAAGAATATCGTGCAATTCCTCTGAAGTTAGGAAAACAAATATTTTCAAATTAAAAACTAAAAAATGTGGAAATAATTAAAAATTATAATTGTTTTTCTACCTTAAGTTCAAGTTGTAACTTATGAAAAATAACCTTGATACTACGGAATTTTAAAGGTAATGATTGTTTAAAAAATGTCTAATACTCCGATTTTTGGATGGTAAAGTTTTAACATTGTTCAAAAGGACGCAATGTTACGAATCGTTAGGAAAAAGATACAAGCAAAAATAAAGTTTGGGAAATAAACACTTGTGACATGAAATATTGTTTCTAAACGACACATTCATAGCAATGTAATCCATTGCGTTTACATATCGATGGTCCCTATTAAAATGAGTCACCCGGAAACATAATCCATTAGTATTAAGCAAATATGTGAAAATACGTAACAATACTTCAATTTGTGTGATTACCTGCAACTAAATAATTTCAGTATGCATTGAACAACTTTTATAGGAAACAAAAACAAACATTATATCGCTGGTCTAAAAATTTCATTTACTGAAATATGACTTTTTCTTTATTTTCCTTTCAGATGTTCATTGCAAATGGCAATTTTACATTACTATATTTTCAAGGCCATTCAATACTTAACCGGTATCTATGTTACCGATCATTTTTGTTTGCAACAATTACCCATGCAGAAATTTCGAAAAGGCTCTAGTGGGGCTCTGACTAGTATTCCCTATCTGTATTCGGACTCTAGTGTGGAAAACCAGTCGGAAACCCCGTCTACAACGTAACGCTGAGGCCTTGGGGGCTCTAATAGATTTTCTAGTAAGGTTCTTGTTACGTCAGCCCGCCTACAACCCAATTAAAGAGAAGAGCCGCTGCGGGACTCCTACATCGAACTGTCAAACTACTGGCAGCCAGTACTTTTATCCGTTCATCATCATACGACTGTATATGATCCGAATTTCATTTATAATTTAAAAATTGAAATTTCATTTAAATATTTTACCTAATTTTAACACTCACTACTACTATACTAGAACTTAATGACAAAAAAGCTATTTAAAAAATAAATATTAATTAATTACGAGTATTTTGACTTTAAATATTAATTTTGCTGTTGAGAGTGAATACATACATTACAGTTTTAAAAATTATTTTACAAATAAAATTTATAATGGGGTATCAAACCTTCATATCTATACTTAAATCTATCAACTGACAGTCGGGAGTCTTTACCACTGCGCTAAACCGACAAGTTGAAACTCGATGAAAAAGCCATACTCATAACCTACAGCTCAAAAAAGTTAAAAACCCAAATTTTAAACTCTCTTTTTCTAATTAAATATTGATTACTATACGACATTATTTAAATCTAAAATATACAAATTTTCAATAGAAATATTAATAATATCATTTTAATTTTAAAAAATTTAATCGACTGAAATTTTGCTTCGTGTAATATTTCGTTTTTCCCATTCTAGACTACTTTACAACTTTTTACAATGACAGAACATGTAATTTTATATGAACATTACAAATTTTTAAAGACGAGACCGTGAACTGGCGTTGATTAGCTAGTCAAGAAAAAAAAGTTGTAGGTTCTCTCTGGAAGGTCCGGAAAATGAGGAATTGTCACTACCAAAACAAGACTTTTTTCTCATGATCATGATAGTCTAGTTCGGTCTAGGTTTCACACTGATCAACCAAATACACGTATAATGAAGGAGGATTTTTTAAAAGCCATTTAAAAAATAAGGAGAGGCGAAACAGCGGCTGATTAGCCATTAAATATAAGTGGCTGATCAGCCAATAACTAGCGGCCAATCGTGTGGATTATAGTCTGACCTGGAACTTGCCAAAATCATTGTACTTTTCGCCAGGCCCATGCCAGATCATATAGTCAGTGTCAAGACTGGAAACCAGACGGTCAGGTCTGCGCCGGGTCAGCGTTAGAAACATTTTCCACGCAAGTATTGGCCCCTATTGTAGGTGCAAAATCATGAACCACCATACTAAATGGTTACCCCACCAAGGTGTGGGGGCGGGGGGTTAAACTGATACTGTAAAGTATGTAGATCATTTTTTAAGAAAGCTTTATTGCGCCTTAACCAATACTAGCAAATGAATTTTTATATTATATTGTTTGTTGACGTAGTGTACTTGTTTTTTGTTGATGGAATGACAGCTTTCGATATACATAGTATAAAACAGAGTGGTTATAATTTTTTCAAATCTAAAACTTAAAACCATTCTGGTTTAGACTACGGCAGTGAACCAAAAACATAACATCAAAATTCAAGTACACCAATATCTCGCTATCACTCACCCCGTTTTTGGCCTTCCTATAACTGCTGGCTCCCACAGTTTATTAGGGGAGCAGGGCAAGAGCATTTGCGATATTTTATTATATATATTCCAATTGGAAACGAGTCAGGCGGTCCTCACTGTATATAAGATTAGATTCGATGTCGTCGTTCCCTTATAAGAGACTGTTATGATTCTGGGTTCCCTCCATAGCTTTAGTTTGTCAAAATACCAGATCAGCAACCCGCGAGAACTGGGTTCGAATTGCAGCTGAGCTAGAGGGAAATTTTTTCACAGCTAATAATTAAATCTATTCAGGTTTAGACTCTGTAGATCGAAAACCATCATTTCACCGACAAAAAATAAGAAGCAAAATTAGTAAAGTTTGTAACTAACGAATTCGTCAAGAAATTTGACAAGCTCTATGATGCATTCGTTTCTTGCAGTGCGTGCTCATATTAAATAGCATGACATATTTGTATATCTCGTAAAACGATGATTGTGTACGATAAAATTGGAATGAGGTTAATGTCCTTTTTGCTGTATAACTGATGGAGAGAAAAATAATTATTCGCCCATGCAGAAATATTACATACATCGTATTCCTGTGGGTCGAGCAGCACGTGGTGTGGGGTGTGGATCGAGAACACGGTAACCAATATTTAATCAACTTTGCAGAAGAGCATTATTCTCGGGACAAATCAAGGACATATGTACGCGACCACTGAGGGTTAGGAGGGGTTGTGTACGGAGTCTACATGGGTGAGAGTTAGGGGGAAGGCTTACGTGCGTTACGGATCGCACAGGGACGCATTTATTTCAAAAGTAGGGTTCTATTTACTTTTTTAATTTCCCTTTCTTTCACATTATTATATACATTGATAGTTTCATGAGAAACTGCTCTGTATTATATTAAAAAAGAAGTTTTATTAATTATTACCTTAAGATTTATAGGAATTTAAAAGTTTCAGGTACGTATTTTAGACCAAAGCAATAATATATTATTAAATACCCTTTTTTACAATTTCTTCCATGACAAAAATTTCACCTAACATTTTTCTCTTAAATAAAATAGAAATAATATTTGATATTATATTATAGAGAGATTGATCAGCAACCTGGGTCGGAGCAGTGTTGCGGAGTGAACGTGTTATTTAAATAACTAACATGAGAATTCCAGATTAATCTAAAAATTTTATAACCCCTTCCTCACACTACTCCCCTCCCTACCGAGTGAGTCACGCCTGCCCCGAAAGGGAAACGGCTTAATGGTGTAATAATAATAATATAAAATAATATTATGATAATTACCTGCTTTCATTCAC
Organism: Druon quercuslanigerum; assembly: GCA_010014905.2. Classification (NCBI taxonomy): domain Eukaryota; kingdom Metazoa; phylum Arthropoda; class Insecta; order Hymenoptera; family Cynipidae; genus Druon; species Druon quercuslanigerum. Next base: position 23,008 of record JAAAKG020201844.1, read on the forward strand.
TTTAGCTGTCGCACTCGCTGCCTATCTTCTCTTATCGCAATATCTCTCACGGCAAAATCTCTTCTCAGTAAAAAAAATGATTAATTTTGTTGCAGAGCAATTTGTTCCAATGATCATATAGCTCTTGAGATCATAATGATCTGTCCATTCGGGTCAGTTTGATCTTATTTTTTGGATGACTTGTCGGTCTAAATAAAATAGCAGTCAATTTTCGGCGCTGATGCCATAATGACATAACCTAAAAATTGTATCTAACCGCACCTAAATGAGAACTACACTAAATAAAGTTCCGAATGGCTGAATTCTCCGAATTTCTTTAAACTCCGTATACTTATGTATGTTAACGTGCTGATTATGAATATGATAGTAAAAATTACACTGTTAGAAAAAAGTCGCAGAGTCACACCGATAAGTGAAAGTTTTTCCCTTTGCAACAGGAGTGTGTTATTTT
>JAAAKG020201855.1:0-23457 GCA_010014905.2 Druon quercuslanigerum
AAGAGATTCCAAAGGATTTTAAATACTTTAGACTATTTTAAAAAGTTCATAGGAATTTTCAATGAATTTTGGTGATTTATTGGCATTTTAAAAGATTTGTAATATTCTAGGGTATTTTAAAAGATTCCCAAATTTTTTAAATATATTCAAATAATTTTAAGGTACTTTATTTTAATTTTAAATATTCAAGGCTTTTTTTTAAATTCGAATGGACTTTTAAGAGTTTACAAAGTTTATAGGGATTTAAAAAAATTACAAAGGAATTTAAAAAGTTTAGATTACTTTTTAAAATGCCAAGGAATCTTTTTTAATAATAATAAATTACAAAAGATTTCACGAGAGTCCGTAGGATGTGATTTTATAAAATGTCAAAAGAACCCGAAGAATTTTCAAATATTTCAATCATTTCAAGGGATTTCAAATTATTTAAAATATTTTAGTATATTTTACAAAATTTCAATGGATTTTCAAGAGCATTAAAAAGTTCCAAGGGAGTTAAAAACTTTTCTAAGGAATTCAAATAGTTTAGGGTATTATTAAAAATTTCGAAGAATTTTTTTGAGTTTTGAATAATTGTAAAATCATTCAAAGGATTTCAAGGGATTTTAAATGGTTTATAGCCTTTTAAAAGATTCTAAGGAATTTCCATTGGATTTCAGCAATTTAATTGGATTTCAAAGGAATCGAATACTCACGGTAATTTTAGAAGATTCCAAAGAATTTTCAAATATTGTTGGCATTTTCTTTAAATCTTTCACAAATAATTCTAACCTTACTGAATTCTATGAATTTTGTTATATTTTTAAATTGCTTTTAATTAATTCTCCAATTTTAGTGAAAATAATGCCATTTTTTGGTTTTGAACATTTTTTTCAATTCATTTGTAGTCTTTTCAATTTAACTTGAATGTTTTTTAAGTTTTACGATTCGAAATTAATAAGATTTTTTCAAATTCAAAAGAACAATATTCACATTGTCTATGCACAATTGTCACTTCTAGTCACTTTTTCAAATTAGAAAATATTCACTTTTTTGGTTGTAATAGGTCATTTTTCACTTTTTATAAATAAATTAGGTTTAGAGTCTTCATCTTTAATTTTTTTTTTTTTTTGATGACTATTAATAAATGGCCAGAAAAATATAAAATGATACAGGTAAAAGTGTGGGCATTTTTAGAAATGAAATTTTACGGTCACCTTTAAAATGTCAAATTTAATATATAATCTTTTAAGTCAGACAACGGGATCATTTCCGGCATTTCCTTCCCTATAGAATTTAAAAAAAGTATTTAAAAAAAGGAGAAAAAGCTGATACGCCCCTTTGGATCCGTCGAGCTCTTATTTTAACAAAGGTCGCGAAATGAGCCTATGTCGGTACCTAATAAGTCTCGCAATCCTTTTAACCAACCTGCGATCGAGTGCGCCTGCGCCTACGCGAAACTTCTTTACAAAGCACCGCTCGGTAATATATTTTCTATGCCTTCTTATAAACTCTTATATGCGTTCCTCGTGCATACTTGGGACAGTTTTCGTGGGAAAAAGGATGAAGGATTTTAGGGAGGACAAATGTACGCACTCAATCCACGCATCTCGAAAACGCGAAAAATTATAACAAATGCGGCACTGTTATATTTCCAATATAAAAAAACAATTGTATGAAAAAGGAAAATAATTTTGTTAACAAATTTATAAACCATATTAGAAGGTTATGGGGGGTCATAAAAAGTCCTAATTTGGGCACTCCATACATCTCGATGACGCGAACAAATATATCATATACATTACTGTTGTATTTACAATGTTAAATTTTTTCTTTACATTTAAAAGATAAACAATGTGTTTTTTCATTTTTCTCGTATAAAAAGTATACTGTAGTTTTTTTGAAACTTTCTAAATCGGTACTGATAGGTTATAAAAGTATCAACAACAGGTTAATCGATGCGTCTCGGAGACGCGAACAGGTACACTAGATATCACATTATTGTAATTTGAATACCAAAAAAGTTCAAAAGGTATTCTTTTTTATATAAAATAAAAAAAATCTTAAATCAATTTTCTAAATGGTCAGTCTAGCTCATTATCATAACATATGTAGACATCAATTTGAGCTACAATTTTTCAAGATGTCCTTGATCATAGATCTTTTTAATTTTGATATCTGCTAAACAGAGATGTTAAGTACACGCACGCATAGGCATTTAAAAAAAATTACACACAATTTTAAGACCTTAATTAAGTCGTTCAAACCTCCCTCTTCCACACTTCCCCTCCCCCCACTTCACCCTTCTCGAACTTCGTCATCCTCCACTTCCCCTCCCATTATTCAGCCTACTTTAACTACTTCCCCTCCTCCTATTCATCTCACTTCAATTATTTGTCCTCCCCTTATTTCCCCTACTTCACTTATTCCCCATCCCTCATTTCCCCTAAATTTCTCTACTTTATTTTCCTCTTTTCCCACCACTTCTCCTAATTTCCCTTCACTCATTTCCCATAATTTTTCCTGACTTTCCTCTCGGCATTTTCCCTTAGTTCCTCTATTCATTCTGATGTCGCCTAAATGACCTTTTCCGCTCCTCATTTCCCCTTTTTCCACCCACCTTCCCAGATAACAATTTGTTCGCACGGTTAGCGCATGCTGGAGGCACGCATGCGGATTATCTGCATGAGGTGCGCTCAGATAATTACACAGATGCGTCCTCAATTGATCCGCATATGCGTCGCACGCGTGCGCGCATAATGCGACCTATGAGTGCGTGTACAATGAGGGTTAAATTTAATTATATTTTTGTTGGGAATCAAAGAGTCTAAAGAAATAATAAAATTGACACGAAATAAATGCAAGTAAATGTCTTTACGGTGTCGTCAAATCCTACGTCTTTAGGACATCGCAAAGACATATGATGTCTTTACGATGTCGTAAAGATGTCGCTGTCCAAAAATATAACCTAGCAAGTGACATTTGCCTTAGAGACTATATGCCCACCGAAAAATTACCTCTATAGCAAATATCACTTACTAGGTTATATCTTCTGGACAGCAAAATTGACTTTCGAATGATTTAAAGGTTGTAAAATGGAAAAAATAATAATCGCGTAAAATATTTGCTATTTTTGATTATAGTAAGATAAATTTTTAAAGGAATACGATTCCAAAATTTGAGGTTAGAATTTCACATTTTGTAATATTATATGATACTTACCAAAATTCCTTGCAGAATCAGTAAAGTCAGCGTTTGCAAATAAATGTGCAGATCACGAACTGGCACAAAACCAGACTAAACCACAAAATCTCATCAAAGACCCAAAATAAATAGCAATTATAGAACAAGACAACACACACGGAAGTTCGACGGGAAAGCAGTTTACTGCCTGACGCCTGTACGCGCAGCGCAAGCTGACTTCTGCTACTGGCTGTAGTCTGGCGCGCGATTCAAAATCGAATTAAATTAATTCGATTCTTATGTACTTAAGTTTTTTGCATCAAATTTTTTTTCACAAATTTCTTTGAAAGATAAAATTAAAATTACCCATTTTTGCATGTCTATTATCATACTGAAATATCCTTCAATTTTTTTGTATGACGAGTAAAAGAGGAAGCTGATCATCCAGAATTTTTGTATCACTCTACCCTTTCTAAAAATTTATTTTCATGCGCCCATTCTGTGCGTCGCATATGTTCAACATTGCGTGCTTGAAGACGTGATTGCATGGTGCGACACATATCGCACTTGATGCGCTCTCACGACATTAGAGTGAATGCGGACGAAATGCTGCGTTTTCACTCGCACGCGTGCGTTGCACGGCGTGCGGGTGATATGCGCCGCACGATTGCTATCTGGGTTACTTCTATTTCTATACTTTCACTCTTCTCATTCCCCTTGACTTTCTCGACTTCTCCACTGCTTATTTTCCGCACCTCCACAGAAAAAACTGGGGATTCGTTTAAAGCGAACTTGAAAAGAACAGCTTGAAGGCGAATTCATAAACCAACCGCTTGCAAAGTCGAGTTGGTGTGGGCAGGATTTTTAAATCCCTGATTCTAAAAATACTTAATTGCCTTATAGAAATCACAAATATTGAACACTTGATTAATTATTCGTCATTATTTATAACTTACCTCAACAAATTAATTCATTCTCTTCGAATTTAGAAGGGGATTATTCATGTTACATAAGAAGGCTTTTACGGATTTTATGTTTTTTTAAAATGGTATTGTTAAATAATAAATTATCTACTCTTCACACTGGTGAAAGGAACGTGGCCTAAATACTTTATTTCCGAGAACATTGACTAATACGTTATTAATATTTTAAAATATTACAATAACCTTGAGTTTTTTTAATTAAATAAAAGCATAGAGACTTCAGAAACATTTATTTATATACAGTTAAATTGGTTATCTATTTATACACTTTATGTTAAAATTAGAAAACAGATGAAATCTAGCTTTTGCAACGACCTTGCTTCAATTTTAATAATATAATTGTACTTTTAAAAAGTAACATATCTAATTGAACATTTCTCTATAACCTTTCTCCAGATTCCTTTTTTAATAAATAAATATTACTGATAATTACCTATTTTTAAATGTGAGCATAAAGAATAAAATTATCGACCGATAAACGGTGTTCCCAATCTCGGGGGGACTTTTTGAACTACGCTTGCGTTTCGTCGACAACCCCATTAGACACTCCTAGCCCGCTGATTTTGAATGATATAAATATTAACATTTTTCATTTATGATAAATAATGATTGGAAAATGCATTCAAAGTAATTTATTAATCCTGAATTAGAAATTTGGAGTAACGGACGCAAAAATGATTCTTTTTCTGAAAATTCAATGATTCTAATCGAAAATTCTTCATCTTAGTTGTAATTTTATCTTTTTGGATTATAACTCAACTATCCTAGTTAAATATTTAATTATTTTAATTGAAAATTTATCTCCTGTTGAGAATTAATTTTTAGTCTAAAATTCAATCTTTTTAACTTTCAAATTTATCCGTTTAAATTTTAGTTATTAATTTATCCTTTTCAATTTAAAATTCATGTATTTGATTAAATTTTGTTTTTTTATTTAATCCGCAACTAGAGACAACGACACCTTACAAGGGTGCTATGTTATAAATAAAGTTATATTTTTACCGGAACCCCATTTATTACTTTTTTAAATAAAATTAATACTTTAAATAAGAATTTTTTCAGGAATATGTACCTTTTAACCGTTATACTTAATAAAATTTGGAAAGATTTCAACTTTCTTAATTAAGAGGAGTTATAAAATTTAGTTACATTATTCTAAGGCTCTTTTTGAAGTTAAGATGCGCTCTTGAATTATATTTTATAATTCTTCAATAATAAATAAGATAATTACTAGTATGATTCATAAACTTAAAATACTTTAAATTCAAGATCACTTTTTTGTAATTCAGGTCTTCTTCAAGTAATTAAAAAAATGTATGATGTAACATTTATCAGGGGCAGTAATTAATTATTCTTAATTTATTTTTTGATAATTTCACTGATTTTATTTAAAGTCGAATTGTCGAAAATAAACAAAAATTATATTTAAAAATTTGACAGAGACGAGATTAGCCATTGCGATAAACAAAAATTATTTATTTCTCTGAACTCAGCATTCATAACCTCTTTTTCATTAAAAACGAATTTTTTTGTATCTGTCACTCCAAAATCTTATTTTAGGATTAGCAAAATTCTATTTGGATATTTCTCAATTATTATTAATTATAAATATTGAATCTGAATCTTTATATAATCCAAAATTTGCGCGCTAACAATGACCAATCAGGTTGTCTGCGCAACGCAAGCGCAGTTTAAAAAGTTCCCAAGATTGGAAACACTGCCAATGATATACGACGAAAAGTTTTTTGCATATGAATATGTCTTTAAGTTGAAACCTTTGCTACATAACCTGTAAATTATATTTATCAAGTCTTTATATCATTTTATTTTTGTTCATATTTTTAAATATAATTATCTTCGTTAAGTTATGACCATCACAGTTCGATTACATGTGTGCTTTAATGTAAATATTATTTTATCAATGAGATAAAATGTCAAAGTAGGCAAAGCGAAAAATGGGTTCTTTATAAATAGACTCAATTAGAATTGAGATCCTTACGAACCCCAAGTGTGGTATCATTTAGAGCTTATTTATCATTTTGGGTTTCTTTTCAGCAAATGGTGTTCATTTTTATTGCAGCTCTTTTGGAACCAAAAATGGCTTCCAATGGAAACCTCAGTTTTTTCTGTGTCCCTGCCTCTTATTTCCCTCGCTTCCTCGCCCCTCATTTTCCTCATTTTATTTTTCATAAAATTATATAGAGGAGAGTGGTCCTAAGTCTGCACTATGGGTTAAGCGGGCATTTTCGTCTTTCTGAGAGATGACGCTCTTTTTGGCTTAACCCTTTTGCCAGGTAACAGTTTGGTAGACATGGACTTAATTTACTCTACTGACAATTGTGACTTTAGTTGTCCGTTGACAGTGTGCGGCAGCTGCAGTTGTGTAAATATTTTGAAAATTCTTATCGATTACGTGCATTGGTTTCTCTGTTCTGTGTGCTTTCGCCTGATAAGGTCAATCTCTTCATTCCAATTTGTTTCGTGTGCGTAATAGCATAAAATGTTTAAACATACACAGTGGTCTTTAGTGGATACCAAACAGGGGATCCTAAGTCGGCACCTTTTTTTTGTTACCTTTGTTGTTATTTGTGTGTTATTTTATTTTGATCTGTTTCAATTTCACGTCACTCGTCTCTTGTTAGTTTTTTTAAAAGTTTGAATGTGTTCTTACTGCGCGCTGCTTGTCTCTGGTATAGGTGTCCTTTTATTTTCTTCCTTTCTCATAGACAATATTCTACATGTTTTTTTCATTGTAAATTTCTCTATTTCCTTCCAAAACTTACATAACCTGAACTATTTCTTGCATTAAAGTGGAAAAAATTATATGCCGAATCACGCCCAGGGGGTGCCGACTCAGGACACTATTTTGAGAAACAGCAAAAATCTACTTTTTCACTTGACGCGGCATTGCGACCGCAAAAATCACTCCACACTACTCTGAATGATATAGAATTGTAGATAAAGGATACTGGTCCTTGATAAAAGACATTAAAACGCCATTAAATCCTGTTTACCCTATGTTTTAGACAAAAACTCGTGCGGTGCCGACTTAGGACCACTCTCTCCTATTCCTTGAAGATAATACTTTCCACTTAGATAACCTACAGATTGACAAATAATATGCTACAATAATTATTCTAAAGAGTTTGTACAAAAAATTATATACAAATACTGGACGTCATTTTTAGAATAGATGGAAAATAAATTTGTTAAGTTTTCAAATTAAATTTTTCTGAAAAAGATTTACTCTCGTCGTCATTAACCTGTTAGTCGTAGAGAGATCGAAATAAGAATCCTTTTTTAGAACTATACACTATATTATGCCAGGTTTTACATTTACGATACGAGTAATTTAAAGGAATCTGTATTATCATGAGAGATAGATACCACCGGCCAGTGTAGTATCTTTTTCATCGCCGTAAAAATAGAAATTAACCGATCGATCAAGTTAACTCTTCAAATAACGGAAAATACTTCACTTAATTTTCAGACTAAATCGAAAATTAAAAATTTTTAAATGTCGGTATGGATAGGTTGATTTCTATTTTCATGGTGGTGAAAAAGATATCTCTACTGATCGATGGTAACTTTCTCTGATGATAGTACAGATTCCTTTAAATCACTCTATCATAAATGTAAGACTTGGCTTAAAATAGTTAACGGCTTGTGAAAAAATCATAAAGTAATCGCAAAATATTTGTTTCAATGATCCAGCAGCCATACAATGTTTCAAAGATCCAGCAGCCATAAAATCGTGTAAGATCGAAATTCTACATGTTGAACCTAATTATCATAAAAGTGCATTTGCCGAAATGGTTTTTATTGAAATGGAAGGTATAAGGAATCGGTACGATTCCGAAAGGTTATTATTATAAATTATAAACTGTCTAAAACAAGTAAAAAAACATTTTTTTAATAAATTCCGAAGAAATATCTGCTTCAAATGTTGCAAATCGTTTCCTTCGAACCTTGAAGGCTAAATTTTTGTTCTTCAACAGGCCAGCTAATTTCCTTAGTTCTCTGAACAGTTTTATTTTAACTTTTAATTAAAGGTGGTAATGATGGGTTCAAAAAAAAACTGATGCGAGGTAACAGCTTTTACATAAGGAGCCATCGTTTATTGATATTCGCGATGGGCTGACACGTTCGGAAAAAAGTTTCAAAACAAAAAAGTTGCACGCGTTCTGCATAATCTTGATTAGATTGGTTTTAATTTCGTGATCGAATAAAGTGTTCGAGCGATCTTGTCGCGCGTAATTAACGCGAAATTCATCAGCTAATTATACGCATTGGCTAATTGGTTTGGGTTATATTGGCGAGATAAAAAAGGAGAAGAGTGCGGACACAAACTAGAAATTATTCAAAATCAAGCCTGGAAAATAAAATCTCCTTGATAATTTATGAACAAATAAGTTAACTAAAATACAAAAACAAACTTTTTTTGTCTGACGCAATTGTTAAATTAGAATGTAAAATTAATATTATTACAAAATTGTTGTGAGAAGGAAGGCCAGGATAATGGTCACAAGACAACAAATTGAAGATTGGATTCACACCAATAGAAAATGAGTTATTCTTGAGGAACAGCATACAGGAATAGCACACACTTTGAACCAAATTTAAGCAAATTCGATGTAACTAATTTAAATTTAAATTTTATTTCAAAACTTAATTTAATTTATGTATTTAATTTAATATTACGCACCACACTGAAACGTAAAGGATTGAGAGAGGAGTTTTTAATAAATTTTGAGTTAAAAAATGATTTTTGGCTCAATTTTATTTCAATTTATGTAGACCGTAAGACATAAGGAAGAATCTAAGATTCAACATTCATAAATATCGTCAGTCCAAGAAAGGATTGATTTGGTTTCAAGTCATCATAGAATTTATTGTTTAAAGCTGAAAATATGAATTTTCAACAAGAGAGTTCATTTTAAATGCAATAGTTAAATTTTCAACCAAATACATGTAATTTCTACTAAAAAGATTAACTTCCTACAAAAAGAGAAATCCCAACTGAAGTGATGAATTTTCTACAAAAAAAAACAAACTTTTTGACAAAAAAAGTAGATGTGATGGTCTGGTTGTGGTGAAGGTGATTGTGTTGGTGAAGGCAGTGGTAGTGGTCAAAGTCATTGTGGTGGCAAAGGTGGTGGTGATGGTAGTGATGGTAGTAATCGATATGGTGGTGGATGTGGTGGGGGATGTGGTATGCAGTTGGCGGGTACATCGGATGTGGCGGCAGTGTTGGTAGTGAATTTGGTGGTAAAGGTGATTGTGGTGGTGAATGTGGTGTTGCAGTTGGTGTCTATATTGGATATGACGGTAGTGGTGGTGGTAAAGGTGGTGGGTGTAGTGGTGGTGTTTTTTTGTAGTGGGAGAGGAAACCTTGCATATGCACCCATCCTAGCTATCGTCCATCTGAGCAGGCGACTTATTCACTCAGTTAGACGATTTTTAAGATGGGTAGTGTCAGATTCCTACTGAATAAAATCCCCCCTTCCGCCAACATATGTTCGCGGAACCGATTTCGCATTACTTCAAGCACATGGGGATAACGTCAGTAAGCCGTGCTTCGGCTTCCAACGAATATTGCCTGCTTGGCATTCACTTGCTCTTCTTTAAACCGAAACAAGATGTTCGCATCGCCCACAGCAGTGCGGTGGTACCGCACAACGGACTCGTCGGCTTTCGGCATCTTGTTCCGGCTTTCTTCTTTAGCTTGGATGTGGTGAAGGCTTCTTCAACGAGGTTGTCTCCCTGAACGCCAAACACCTCATCGTCCCCAGAAGGTGCTCTGTCCGGGGCTTCTCCTGTTTTGCGGCACACAGGTAGCACTGCGGCGTACTTTCGCACGTCGCAGCCCTATGGTCCTTCTTGCCGGATCTTCAGTAGGCCCTTTTTCGATCAGGGCCCTCGCAACCGGCTGCCATGTGGCCAAAAACCAGACAGCGGTAGCAGCGTGGCCTCTCCGTTGTCTTTTGCACATGACAGGACTTTTTTCTCTTTCCTACTGTTGCTGGAAGCAGGTTTCTCTTCTCTCTCCTTCGTTTTAGGAGTCGAGGTCACGGGCGTTGAAGTGAAGGAAATTGTAGGGGTAAGGTAGTAGAAGATGTGATGATGAAGGTGGTGGTGGATGTTTTAGAGAATGTGAAGATGCAGCTGGTGGATATATTGGATGTGGCGGTAGTGAAGTTGGCAAAGGTGGTGGTGGTTAAAGTGTTGGTGATATTGAAGGTTTTGGTGGTGGTGAAGGCGTTGATGGTGTTGAAGGTGGTTGTAGTGGTTGTTTAGTTGGTGCTAGATGTAGTGGATGAGCTTATGCCTAGAGCGCGTTACCATTGGTTTTCGCGCTGCGATCTGTTGAGACTCAGCCCTTGGCTTGGGGATTCTTCTTCGCAATGATAGGAAGAGCCGACATCGAAAGATCAAAAAGCGACGTCGCTATGAACGCTTGGCCGCCAGAAGCCAGGTATCCCTGTGGTAACTTTTCTGACACCTCTTGCTGAAAACTCTTCAAGCCGAAAGGATGGATAGGCCGTGCTTTCGCAGTCTCTATGCACACTGAACATCGAGATCAAGCCAGCCTTTGCCCTTTTGCTCTACGAGAGGTTTCTGTCCTCGCTGAGCTGATTGCATTAGTATTGAAAGAAATGTATTTTTACTGTCTTATTTTTATCATTTAAAAAATGGGCATTCTATTAAAATTAAAATTATTATTAAACATTTTACTGCAACTTGTGTCGTTTTGCCAAAACTCTAATTCGTTTATATTCAATGTGGATGTAATTTAGGCGAAAAATTTTGGTAAATAAAATGTTATTGTAGTTAAACAACTTTTGTCTTTGAATTTTTTCGTCTCTTGTGTCGTTTTTCCACAAATTTAAAAAAAATTATTTTACCTTTTACGATTGAAAGAAAATCTCATCGTCCTATGTAAAAATGATTAAGAACAAATTTGTAGATCTTTTTGGGGTGGACAACTTTAGTTTTTTTAATTTTAGCTCGTACCTTGTGTCGTTTTTCGAAAAATTAAATTTTTTTGTTTGAATATTATTTTGTACGATTAATAAATAAAAACTATGCATCCTATCCAAAAGTGATTAATAACAAATTTGTAGATCTTTTTAGGTCCAGAAGTTTTATTTAATTCATTTTTTTCGTATCTTGCATAGATTGGCCGTAAAATTGGAAGTTTTTAGTTTTCGTTATTTTTTGTATGACCAAAATTGGAACTTTCAACTTTTTGACAAAAATAAAAAAAATTTGTCATGATGATCTCTTCGGGCTCTGATAATTTTCATTTTACTGAAAAAGTCATAAGGATAAATTGCTCGATTTTTCGAGTACTACAAATAGCCGTACATAGAATTTTTAAATCTTGAAAAAAAAGTCCTAAATATTTTGAAAATGTGCTCATTTCTTTAAGTTTCATCCAAACCAGCTGGTTTACGAACTTGTTTTTTCCTTTCTAGGCTGTAAAAAGTGTGTCAAAGCAGCATTTAATCTGATCAATTTTTCGAAAGCTATCGTGCCTACAGACTACAGACTACAGGCTACAGGCAGTCAGGTACACAGGCAGACAGACAGACCAAAACCTTCGTAAAAATAATTTTTTCTAGCCCAGAAGGTCTCAAAACGTAGAGATTTTATGAAAACCGACAAAGTGAAATTTTACATAAAACCAGTACCTTTTTATTAGGATGAGAATGTAAAAAAAGCTCATAGCAGATTCTATATTTTTATAATCCTGAAATTCCTCAAACCATCTTACACCAAAGTATCGTCGTGGTTTGTTGAGAATTTGTCTTATTGGATTGGAAAATCAACTATTTGTTTGTAAATGTAACTGTTACGTTCACCTTTTTTTTTTAATTTTACTATTCGATTGAATTAAAGTTATCTTTTTTCGAAAATTTAATTGTTTTGTTATGAATTTATCTTGCTGAAAAATTATTATTACACTGAGAGAACTCATTTAGTCATTCGTACTATATCCGTTTAGTAGACGATCGTTTCGTATATTATACTATTCATTTCGAGTCAAATACTAAGCGCCGTTGGGTTCCGTTTAGTAAATACCACTATACATAGAACAGTACAACCTCTGACTATCTGGTTAGTCGGAGCTACTAAACGGAAAAATCATGTAGTACCATCTACTACCGCTTGGGTCGAATACTAATAGACTCCATCTTGTTTTTCATTGATCTGTGATCTGTACATCACGCCGCACACTGAGAGAACTCGGGCTGCAATAATTGTTTGTCTGTGTCTGTATAGTGCTTTTAACAAGTGAGTTTTCCCGAAAATGATTTTTGCAACTATGGAAGACGTTATGAAAAGTTGGAAATTCGAAGAGTACATCTAATTGTTCCAGGGTGTTTAGACTAAGAGTGCAGCTGAGCCATCGGTTCAGCTTTCTACAATTTAAATCCGTTTAGGCAATGCAAAGGCACGTTTTGGCCTTCAGGAGTAAATGCGGTTATAAAAATCTGTATAAAGTTGTCTCCAGAAGGAGTCCCAAGTGGTGCCCATGTGGGCAAGGACCCTTTTGACCATTTCCCGTGCGACGTTGCCGAATTTTGTAATTTTCGAGTTTCGAGTTTCTAACTATCTGACAACATCGGAAAGTCGGGACAATTTTGGGTTTTTTTTTTACCTGGCTAGGGGCGACGAGAGCGGCCGAAGACAGTGCGGTCTGAGACGCGATCTTGAACGGAACTTTAGCAATCACAATTTTCTCGTAATCTCAGACTTGCGAGGTTTCTAAATTCAATCACCCTTTTTTTGTATCATCACTTTTATGTATACTATGTATCGCAAGATGTTTTCACAATAAATAAGTTTAAGGCATCTTTGTTGTTTTCGAACTCGAACATATGAACCTCGAACTTTAAGACAGCACGTCACAACTTTCCAGTTTACGTGCAAACACAGGGTGAGTACCATTTCATTACTTACATATTCAGTGTTGTATGCTTTGAAGCAATTGCAGAATAAGGGCGTCACCTCTGTTGTCCGGAATTTATGGTTTTTCGTTAACAAACTATTAGAATCTTTAATTAAACGATAAATGATATGATCTGGCGAGTCAAAAGTTTAAAATTATTTTCATTGTTGTTACTAAGATGTCTCAAATATGGGTGTGTTACGATATCCGACTTCATGATTCATGCGCGAGCAGAAAAGCATCCCTGAGACTAGTCACAGAAATAATGTTGGTCAAATCCCTAATGTACATTTTGATTTACGTGAATATGATTTAAAGTGTCTTAATAAAGCAATATTCGAAACTTCCATCATGTTTTTTTTTCTAGAACCCTGTGCTTATTATTTATCACTTCTTTTACTAGTAAAATTCATTGATCGTGTGGTAGGAGCTACAAAACAGTACGCATGATTAATAAGACCTACGAAACAGAATTAGTATCAATGACAAAGCGTGCAGTGGAACCTACTAAACAGGATTAGTGCGTACTATGGATCGTTCAGTAGAGGCTACTAAACAGGGATAGTATAAACGACAAAGCGTAAAGTGGGACCTACTAAATAGGACTAGTGCGTACTACGAATCCTTCAGTAGAGGCTACTTAACGCTATCTAGTAGGGCTGACTAAACGGGCGTTTAGTGGATTCCACTAAATATCTAGACCGTTCATATTTTGCTAAACGGTACAGTAGCTGTGACTAATAACTTAGTAGTGTACACTAAACACTTCTCTCAGTGTAAATAGGCGCACGGTTAGTTCTTATATATTTTTCGGATATACTTATGATTAATCGGAATTTCTAAGTTACAACACTTATACTTCAATTAAAATTTCACACGAAATGGGGGGATTCGAACGCATAAACCTAAACACCTCGGGAACGTCTTCTAAATATGCGCCCATGCCATCGCGGTACACAACAAAAGCTCCTTGGATTTACCTTTCATCCATAGAAGTGAGCTGAAACAGGTTGCGTTTTTACGACTTCACGGGCGAGCTAAGCAAAAAATTCGGATCAGTAGCATGTGCCGATCCTTCGGTAATGTCCACTACACCACTATTTTCATCTCGGTTCAGTGGATTTTACATTTCTTAAAGTATGTAATACTAGGGAATAGAGGTTCATTTTACTAAATGATAACCGTTAAATTAATCTTAATTTAATTGTGAAATTTACGAAATCCTGAGTGGTTTTTACATTTTCACCCCCCCCCCTTTTAAGAACAGTTTATACTGTTACGGTTACAAGAAACCCTCTACATTTCTTGATAAGTAAATATTACATTTCTTTTTTCTGCGTGTAAAGTTGCAGATATAAAGCTAAAAAATAGTTCTCTCTTCACAAGTTTTTAGATAAGGTTGTTTAAAGAAAAACAGTTTTTGATGACAAGGAATAGTATATTGTGCACGAAAGGGAAGAAAAGGGTCTTTATTAACGATTGCATCTTGTCAGTATGGGCCACAGGCGAGTGTGCGAGTCGAAGACGAGTTGACAAGTGGAACTTCAGGTTCGCTTTATAGGCATAAGAAACGGCTGTATCAATGAATGTGTTACAACAAACTTCTTTCTAAGTTCCTAAACCCCTTTTATGTGCCCCATCGTCGTTTTTTCTAAATTTCTAAAAAAAAGAGAAGATTTACTGTTTTTTTTCAATAGTCCTTTCCTTTTGTACCTATCTGGAAATTATTTTTTAAGTGCCCTCCTCCCTGGAGAAGTTAGCTTCATAAGCCTCTCCCTTTTGTATTAATATTCATAAAGTCGCGTCCGCAGATATATTTTTCAAAGGTTATACTTCGCATGGGACATCTCACGGGCTGGCCGCATTCTCCACGTTAAATGAGTTCGGCTCATAAAGTTTGAGGCGTCAGCTATTCGGAAAAATTTTTCAATTAAAATCCTAATTAGTAATTGCGTATGCAGATTCAGTTGAGAAAATTAGTCAATTTTGATGATTGATTTGCAATTCACCTCGCAGGATATTTCAGGATATTTTTTGAAAAATTGTTTCTTATAAGTATTATGAATTTTATTATTATTGTATTATTACATGTATAAAACACTGCCCTACGTGTCCTCTAGGATATTCCTTTTTTAAATTTTTATACTCTCCTACACTCTCAAGCTTCTCAAAAATTTTCGAATAAAACAAATAAGTAAATATGTATTTTTTTGTTTAAAAAAAATTAATACAACAGTAACAGTAACAATAATTCCATAAAGTTTAATGTACTTCCCGTAAAAAGAAAAAACGTTTTTGTAAATTTTATTCAAAATGATAAATACTAGATGTATCCATAGTTGTCCCTCACGAGTATGAAATTAAAATTTTCGAGTTTGGAGCCATGGAATCAATTTTAAAATTTTTTTGACCCTCATATTGGATTTCCCATTTTGAATTTTGAAAATTTCAGAAATTTGAGTCCCAATTCGTAATCAGCGACTCGAAAAACCTTCATTGCCTAAAGTTTCGGACAATTCATATTTAAGGGAAAAATGCATGCTTCGAATTATTAAATAAATCGTGTAATGTACTTCTAGTTGTTTTCAAATTTTCAGTTAGAGTAAATCAATAATCAATTTAAGTTAAAAGAAATCCTTTAGGATTTATTTAATTTTTTGGATTCCTTAAAAAAATCCTGAAATCTGTAAAATTCCTAAAAATATTTAAAAAATTTAATATCTTTGTAAATTCTTTTAAATATTTAAAAATGTTTTAAAATTTGTTTAATTTCATGATGATTCCCTGGAATTCTTTAAAAAGCCTAAAATATTTCCAACGCTTCGAAATCCTTTTAAATCTCTTGAAATTTTTTGCAATCTTTTTAAATCCTTTGAAATTTCTTAAGACTGCTAATAATATTCCTAAAATGTTTAAATCTTTTAAAATACCTTGAAATATTTAAAAATATTTTTAAATCTTTTAAATAATTTCATTCCTCTTAAAATCATTTTCCTAGAAATTCTTGTAATATTTTGAAAATTTATTTGAATTCTTTAAAATACCCTCAACTATTTTAAATATTTGTAAGTCCGTTGTAATTTGTTAAAGCACTTAAAAAATCCTTGGAATCTTTTAATGCACCTTAGAATCCTTAAAATTATTTGAAATTACTGAAATCCTGGAAATCGTCTGAAATCACTTAAAATTTTTTTTGAATTGTTCAGAAATCCTAACCTGATAAAATTTAAAAAAAACAGGTTTCCAAACCGTAAAATTAAAAATGTTGTCATTGATATTTTTAGATTTGAACAATAATTGTAGAATAATGAAATTTGAGTAAAGTTCTTTTTTCAATAGTTAACAATTAAAATGTGTGAATTAAAGTTTCAATGTTTATTACAATTTTATATTTTGTACACTGCAAGTCTCCAAATCAAAAAAATTTACATATTTAAACTTGAAATTTGAAAATACTTTCACGCGATGGATATCAAAGTTTAAAAAATGGTATTTAAATTTTATTTTATTTTTGAATTCTCGCGACTCAGCACCTCGAACTAGAATATAAAACATGAAATATTTGACGACGGAAATCCAGAGAGTCAGATCAGAATCAAAGTTCGATAAAAGCGAGTACTTTACAATCTTTGCAATTTTCCAAGAAACGCTTTACAGAAATATGCGAACATCTACATAATCGTAACTCTCTGATAACTGTCCACGAACAATTTTTTCTAAAATTATTCTCAATAAATATATATTTCTCTATAATATTATTGCAAAAGTTTCAGAGTTTAGAACACAGACCAAAAAAATTATCTGGATTGAATCACACGAGTGTATCTTTATAAATTTATAAATGTATAAAATTGTAAATTTGAGAGTGAACAGGATAACGATCGCTAAATAAGTTGAATATATGTATAATAATATAATATAATATTCTCAACAAAAAATATGAATTTCCCACCACAAATAGAATAGTTGAATTTTTACGAAAAAAATTAATTTTTACAGAAAAAAGAAAGGTTTTTGAAAAAAACAGTTAAATTTTTTACCAAACTAATTATTTTTCTAATACCATACTAAAATTGTCAGTCAAAAATAAATTTTCGACAAAAAATTAATGATCATCCAGCAAAATAGTTAAATTTAGATCAAAAACATGAATTTTTAACCAAAATGAAGAATCTTCAACCAAAAAAATGTCTTTCGAACAAAATAGTTAAATTTTTTTATCGAAAACATGAATGGTCAACTAAAATAAAGAATACTCAACAAAAAAATTACTTTTTAAAGAAATTGTTGTAGTTTCTACTAGATACGATAAATTTTGAACTTAAATGTTGAATTCTTTACCAAAAAGATACATTTACTTCTACAAATGGAATAGATAAATTTTCACTCAAAAAATTGATTTTTGAACCAAGAAAAAATTAAATTTCACAAGATAGTTAAATTTTCAGTTAAAAAATTAATTTTTGACCAAATAACAACGACTTTTCAACAAAATAGTTAAAATTTCAACCGAAAAGATTAATTTTCCACTAAAACGAAGAATGTTTAACCAACAAATTACTTTCCAACAAAACAGATACATTTTTTATAATAAACATAAATTTTCAACTAAAATAAAGAATCTTGAACAAACACAAAATTATCTTTAACAAAATTGTTTAATTTTGAAAAAAAAACGATTTTTCAAAAAAATAGTTAATGTTTTTTATCGAAAACATGAATTGTCAACTAAAATAAAGAATACTCAACAAAAAAATTACTTTTTAAACAAATTGTTGTAGTTTCTACGAGATGCGATAAATTTTGAACTAAAATGTTGAATTCTTCTTTAAAAGATACATTTACTTCTACAAATCGAATAGATAAGTTTTCAAGTAAAAAAATGATTTTTGAACAAAGAAGAAATTAACTTTTAACAAGATAGTAAAATTTTGAACCAAAGATACGAATTTTCCGCTGAAATAATGAATCGTCAACTATCATACTTAAATTTTCAGTTAAAAATACATTTTTGACCATATTAACGTCTTTCCAACAAAATAGTTAATTTTCAACCGAAAAGATTAATTTTCCACTAAAAAAAAAGATTCTTCAACCAAAAAATTACTTTCTAACAAAAAAGATACACTTTTTTAAATGAACATAAATTTCCAACTAAAATGAAGAAATTTTAACCAACAAAAAATGTTCTTTAACAAAATTGTTGAATTTTGAAAAAAATTTAAAATGAAAAAAAACCAAACAGAGATGATTTTTCAACAAATTAGATTAACTTTTTATCAAAAAGTTCAAATTTAAAAAAAAAAGATTTTCAAAAAAATAGTTAAATTTTCAACCAAAAATATTAATTTTTCATTTAAACAAAGAATCGTCAACCAAAAAAATTACTTTTTAAACAAATTGTTGTAGTTTCTACTAGATGCGATAAATTTTGAACTAAAATGTTGAATTCTTCTTTAAAAGATACATTTACTTCTTCAAATCGAATAGATAAGTTTTCAAGTAAAAAAATGATTTTTGAACAAAGAAGAAATTAAATTTCAACAAGATAGTTAAATTTTCAACCAAAGAGATTAATTTTCCGCTGAAATGATGAATCGTAAACTGTCATACTTAAATTTTCAGTTAAAAAATAAATTTTTGACCGAATAACAACGACTTTCCAACAAAATAGTTAAATTTTCAACCGCAAAGATTAATTTTCCACTAAAACGAAGAATCTTCAACAAACAAAAAATGTTCTTTAACAAAATTGTTTAATTTTGAAAAAAATTTTAAAATTAAAAAAAAGAAAACAGAGATGATTTTTCAAAAAATTAGATAAACTTTTGATCAAAAAGCTCAAATTTAAAAAAAGCGTTTTTTCAAAAAAATAGTTAAATTTTCAACCCAAAAGATTTATTTATCACGAAAACAAAGAATCTTCAACCAAAAAAATGGCTTTCGAACAAAATATTTAAATTTTTTGATCGAAAATATGAATTATCAACTAAAATGAAGAATGTTTAACCACAAAATTTCTTTTTAAACAAATTGTTGAATATTCTACTTGAAACCAGGAAATATTTAATATTAATTTTAGATGTCAATTTTGTTTGTCTACTGGTCTATATCAATATTATTAAAATATTGATAAATCTTAAGATTGTGAATAAAATGTCTCTATCTCCGCTGGGATCTGAACCCAGGACCTTCTTAAGATTTATCAATATTTTAATAATATTGATATAGACCAGTAGACAAACAAAATTGACATCTAAAATTCATAATAAAATGAAGAATGTTCAAAAAATTACTTTTTAAACAAATTGTTAAATTTTATACTAGAAACGATAAATTTTGAACTAAAATGTTGAATTCTTCTTTAAAAAGATACATTTACTTCTAAAAATGGAATAGATAAATTTTCACTTAAAAAATTGATTTTTGAACAAAGAAAAAATTAAATTTCAACAAGATATTTAAATTTTTAAACAAAGAGATGAATTTTCCGCTGAAATGATGAATCGTCAACTATCATACTTAAATTTTCAGTTAAAAAATAAATTTTCGACCAAATAACAACGGCTTTCCAAAAAAAAAGTTAAATTTTCAACCGAAAAGATTAATTTTCCACTAAAACGAAGAATCTTTAACCAAAAAATTACTTTATAACAAAACGGATCAAATTTTTTATAATAAACATAAATTTTCCACTAAAATGAAGAATCTTTAAACAACAAAAAATGTTCTTTAACAAAATTGTTGAATTTTGAAAAAAAATAAAAAATAAAAAAACAGAGATGAATTTTCACAAAATTAGACGGACTTTTGTTCAAAAAGTTTAAATTTAAAAAAAAAACGTTTTTTCAAAAAAATACTTAAATTTTCAACCAAAAAGATTTATTTTTTACTAAAACAAAAAACTTTCAACCAAAATATATCTTTCAAACAAAATAGTTAAATTTTTTATCGAAAACATGAATTGTCAACTAAAATGAAGAATGTTTAACCAAAAATTAATTTTTAAACAAATTGTGGATCTAATCAATCTACTAGAAACGATAAATTTTGAACTAAGTAAATGAATTCTTTTCCAAAAAGATACATTTGCTTCTACAAATGGAATAGATAAGTTTTCAAATAAAAAAATTGATTTTTGAACCAAAAAAAAATTTAATTTCAACAAGATAGTTAAATTTTCAACAAAACAGATAAATTTGTTATAATAAACATAACTTTTCAATTAAAATGAAGAATGTTGAACCAAAAAAATGTTATTGAACAAAATTGTTGAATTTTCTATAAAGTAAAATAGATTTTAATTTTAAATAAAAAACAGTCAAAGTTAAACAAAAGAACGAAGTTTGAACAAAATAATTACCTTTACAAAGAAATTGGTTCTTTTAAACAAATTTTTTAAATTTCAGCGAAGTATATTAATTTTCATCTGAACAGTTGATTAGTCAACTAAAAACACAGATTTTCAACCAATAAGAAAATTAAGTTTCTATCGAAAAATATGATTTTTAAAAAAGTAGTTCAACTTTCAACCACGAAGATGAGATTTTTACAATGAAGGTGTATTTTAACCAAATATTTGAGTTTTTAACCAAATATTTGAGTTTTTAACCAAAAAGATAAATTTTGAACAAAAAAGATTAATTGTTTCCCAAAAAATAATATTTTTTCACAAAATACATAATTTTCTATCTAAGTCGTCGATTTATTAAGTTATAGGAATAATTTTCTATTAAACAGACGAAGTTTTAAAAAAATACGTATATTTTCAATCAGATAATTGAATTTTCAAAAACATGTTTAAGTTTTCAACTAAATAGATAAAATTTCAAGCATAAATCTTAATTTTCTACACAAAAAAAAACAAAATTTTAAGAAAATACATAAATTTTCACTAAAAAGTTAATATGTGGTTAAATTTTATGTTAAAAAAATCATTTTCAGCAAAAAAAGCAAATTTTCAAGAAAATACTTCAATTTTACACTAAAACTAAGAATATTTAATCAAAATAGATCACTTTTTTAACCCGGGAACATGAATTATATATAAAATGGTTCAATTTTCAACAATAAACAAAAAAATATATGGATCATACATTAGGTGGAATAAAAAACTAAGTTTCATATTCGGTAACTAAATAAAAGTTAATAATTATTTAAACTACCTTAATTAACAAATGCACTATTTGACAACGATTTTTTCTATGAATCGATAACATTTCATAATTTTTTTAACTAAACTTAATTAACAAATGCATCATTTGATTTAATTTTCAAAAAATAGGCAAATAATGCATTTGTTATTTAAGTTTAAATAAATAATTATCAAATGTTATCGATTCATAGCAAAAAATGATAGCTAAACAACAGGCTGTTCATTCCGTAAAAAAGCAGTATTTTATTTACAAATGCATAAAATGATACAAATTTGTTTGAACAGTTGTTGTTTATAATAATAAATTATTAACTGTCACTTAAAAGCTCTTAAAAATTTTAGGAGTTACTTATTTACAGTTGATTGAATCGAAAAAATCAAGTTTGCACCATTAGGTATAGCCAAATAGTCTATTTGTTAATTAAGGTAGTTTAAATAATTATTGAATTTTATTTGGTGACCGAATATGATACTTAGGTGTTTATTCCAAGTAATGTATAATCGATTACAAAGAAAGAAACTTTATTTTATCAAAAATACCTGATATGGATATTTGCTTACAAAAATTGCTTTTAAAATAACAAATTATTTATTAACTTTTATTAAATCAACTAAAAAACTTTTTTGTCGATAAATTTAAGTTTTTGAAACTTTGTGATTTTTCCGTGAAATTCCAAAAAAGTGGAGGCTTTTCAATATATCATAACTCGAAACCTATGGAAGATAGCGGATTATTTGTTTGAACAAAATTTTCTCATAATTTCGTTCTCTTCATTTTTTCTATTGGACATTTTATTCTATAATGCAATGGGAACTATCCTTTGTCGGATAAGTAACTTTTAGAACAAATTTTGTACAAAAAAATCGGGTTCGAAATTGATCTGTTACAGCAGTTTTTATATATTTCAAAGGGGACACCTTAACGAAACTGTCTCATTAAAAACATTGCAAGTAGGATTTTTTCGGAAATTTCACTCATTATTTCAACGTAGTACCTGGACTAGGGGTTATGTGGGGTAATACAATAATTTCTTAGGTGTAAAACGAACAATTGTATTTTTAAATCCGTGCTTCATAATAAACTTCCTTCATTTCTTTTTTTTCAAAATCCCTAACTTTTTTATGATTTTCCTTCTTCTGCAGCTACCATATGGATCAAAGTATATGAGCCAAGTTGAGGAAATCGTAATAGAAAATCCCGTCTCGACCAAAAATCGAAATCGAAGCAATATATAAATATCAGCTTACTTTGTTCGATGGTTATTTTACGCGTGTGCCATAGGCGACTTGCAAGCGCGCAGTAAATCCACCAACACCTCAACAATGTCAAGCGCGAGTTGAATTGTATCTTCATTCTATCTACAACCTATCGTATTTCACACACAGCCGCTTGTGATTCCAGGATCATTTTGCAATCTCGTACGGCCCAACAGATATATTTACAATCTACCTAACGTCGCTAGTCATTATTCCTAAAGCTTAAAAGATAAATAAAGCGATCACTGATATTCCAGGCTGGCTGGAGGTGTTATCCCGTTATCCTTAAGCGAGGCAATCTTCAACTCTCATTAAATGGTAGTTCCTACTTCTGCAGCATTTTCGATTATTGCACTTTAATTTTCTCTAATAATGTAAAGTCACGAGATGGATCCAACTGTTTAAAAATCCTTCCATGTATCAATTTCAAGCTTGGAGACGTAATCATCATTTTATTTCATGGAATAAATTCATTTCAATCGCTTTCAAATTGAAATTTATCAGGGAGAAGTCAGCGATTGAAAAAGACTGATAAGCTGTTGTGGGACGCACGGCACAATTGACAACTTCATATGATGTAAATTGAAGTGGTTTTTCTTTTAACTCTTTGACCATTAATAATTACATAAAACTTCAGTGATCGCACACAAAATCGTTAATCAATTTACGCAAGTGTATGAACCACGCACTTCAAGAAGAGCGCATGCCGCTATATAGTGCTGTCTAGATGAGCGCATGCCGCTATTGGGAATGATGGTCTACCACTTCGCCACATGGTGCCAAAAACTGTAACTAGAAAGAGTAGGTACCAATTTAAATATGGATTTTAATTTTTGGATAAAAGTGTTTTTATGATTTTTTTGTAAGTAGTGGAAGCTTCTAATGTGTCCCCTAAGGGTTTACATTTTTCTTTCACCTTCTTCCTATTCCTTAACACACCTCCC
>JAAAKG020201866.1:5019-23457 GCA_010014905.2 Druon quercuslanigerum
TACGCGATGTAAGCTACTGGTTTTAGAAGAAGAACTAGGGGCGGATGAACTTTGTGTGGGGGGGGGGGGGGGGGGGGGGGGGGGGGGGGGGGGGGCAAATCAATACTTTGCAACTCCCTGGGTGATTTCTGGGAGGGGCCATTGCCCCCTATTTAGTAACATTAATTTTTTCAGGCAACTAAAAATATCAAATGTGATGAGTCATTTGGAAGTAGCATACGAAATAGTACGCCTATTAAAAAAAAAATTATCTTACATCTGAGTTTCTCATTGCGAAATAATAATACGAATGGGTGGGGACAACCACAGTCACGAAATAATGTAATGTTGATTCAAAGTTTTCAGGTTACTGTGTCGCACAAACCATTTGTTTGTGATTTGTGTTCAGGAAGGGAAAAACTCAAATAACAGGAAAGTATATATACAAGACGTATCAGAATATTCATTAGTAATGATATTCTAAAAATTCTGCGTCATTTTTTTCCTACATTTAAAAAAATGAAGATTTTTCCATTTTTGGTCATCGGCGTGGTCGTTATTTTAAATTCTATTGGTAAGTTTTGTAATATTGTAGATTTAAGAGTACTATCAAGTGACCATTTTTTTTAACCCAATCGGAGTGTTCATAAAAGCAATGTGTTTAGTTTTATAAATGAATGTTTACCTCGGAAGATTCACTTTTTTATTGTTTTTTATACAATTTTTCAAGGCGAAATAAGAAAAATTAAACTTTTCTATTAGTTTCAAGATTGTGTCTTGAAAAAATCAAGTT
Source organism: Druon quercuslanigerum (assembly GCA_010014905.2). Taxonomy (NCBI): domain Eukaryota; kingdom Metazoa; phylum Arthropoda; class Insecta; order Hymenoptera; family Cynipidae; genus Druon; species Druon quercuslanigerum. The sequence continues at coordinate 5,792 of JAAAKG020201866.1, forward strand.
AAAGACCATTCTCATTGGTTAATCTAAAAACAATGACATTGCAACACGGAAATGATAACCAGGAAATTACGAATGTCACAAATCCACAAAAATGTAGATTAGAAAATTTTTTTGAGCGATTTAAAATAGATTTTTGCATACATTTTTTTAGAGTTTGTAGAACAAATTGAAGGTTCGGAAAATAGAACGAACGAGCGGTCGAGCAGTAGCCAGGAGTGGGGGATGATACGCAGAAAACGCGGCGAAAGACATAACCGGACTCTCTTTCGTCGCGTTTTCTGCGCATCATCCCCCACTCCTGGCTACTGCTCGAGTACTCGTTCTGTTCGGATTTCCGAGCCTTCAGTTGAAAAATTCGACGACTGTTCAAGAATCCCCAAAAAAATGATTAAAAATTTAAAAGGTTCACATTTTGAAATATTACTCATTTAAATATGTTTAAAGTTATATTACTATGTTTGATGTTTCTGCTAGATGTTTCAAGCAAGAAGTTTATTTTTGTAATTCCAAAAAGTTTGAATTTTGTACTTTGACTTCAACATTTTTTGTGATATGCCAAAAAACTGAGACCCATTGGATCCAAAAAAAATGTATCTAATGGATTGTGATCTACTTTTAACGTGTAAAATCACGATCCAAACGACGCCCGTGGAAATTTGTTTTTCAGAAGAGAAAATTATTATTCGATTTTAAATTTTTTTCCAAAATGAAAGCTAATAAAATTTTGCATTGAAATATTATCGCCGATTTTCAAATTTTGGTTTTGTTTTGTTTATTTAATAACTAAAATGAAGAAAAATGACTTAAAGTATACTGGTTTGAAAAAATGATTTGATTCAATAAAAAATACCTGGAAAACTGAAAGTAACTATCCAAAAAGATGTTCAATAGCAATGCAAATGTTACAAAATTGATTGAATTTTGTATGAACAATGAAGTGAATGAAAATGATTTCGTGGGATCGGCGGAGATTCGTCACTTGATTCGCACTAAATTTTAACATTTTATGGATAAAAAGAGTCCTTTAGTTAAATTATTAAAAGTTAATAAATTATTTGTTATTTTAAAAGCAATTTTAATAAAAAAATATCCATATCAGGTATTTTTGATGGAATAAGTAAAGTTTCTCCTATGAAATCGATAACATATTACTTTGAAATAAAATCTAAGTATAATATTTTTGTCCACAAAATAAAAATTAATAATTGTTTAAACTAACTTAATTGAAAAATCCACTAGTTGGCTATTTTCTGTTATTATAAACGTGATTTTTTTCGATGCAATTAACTGTAAAAAACTAACTTCCCAATTTACAAGAACATTTTAATGACAGTAGTAGTAAAGCTAGGAGAGTTATGGAACAGTTACATAGTTCCAGCTGCCACCGACAGATGGCGCCACTAGAAAGTTCTTAAACAGTCGGTAACTGCTCTGTCGGTAAGGTAGATCACTGCTAAATGCAGTTAAAGCAGTGACCAGTCATTTGCTGCCAGATGCTAATGGTTCATATGTGTGCTAAGATAATTTTTCATATCTGTGCTAAGATAATGGTTCATATTTGCTCTAAGATACCACAGTCGATAAGTGCTCACTGGTAACAGATGACACCACCATAAAGTCAGTTTAATTTGACGGAACTAAAAAATTCGCGGGAAATTTAAATGTGTACAAGATTAAAACTTTTAAAAGGAGAAAAAAATTTGCCCACGTGTTTTAAAGGTTAGAAATTTTATGCTAGTTAACCGGGTGACTCGTCGAAAATGTATTTGCGCCTGGACTGTCTTTGCGGCTAGAGGTGGTGGGGAATCGCCCAGATATAAAAAGCTTTTGTTTGTTCACGCCTGAGTGACCCGCATATTTTCAGAAGGACTATATCAGGGAACCATATCTCTAGGGTTAACTGTACCTTTGATGTTGGTAATAGTGGTGGTAAAGTACTGAATGGAAGGTTTCTTCTCAACCAGTCTTAACTATGGTCATTGTGGTGAACATTCAACTGCCTCATTGCTATAAATAGAAATGCAGCGAAAGCAGTTCATCATTCTTGATTCAGCTGGATCCACATCAACATGGATTTCAGGAAGAAGTTAGAAACTCCACGTCAAATTGTTAAAACAAGTAATGCAATACGACGGAAGCATCGAATGCTAAAAAGGAGAAAATCCTACAATGAATGTGTGTTAAGTGAAATGTTCAAGTCTATAGTGATACCACTGCAAAGACTAGTAAACATTACGAAAGATTTTACTAATGAAAAAGTTAATCAAGTGTTTGCCTGAATTAAAGTCTGAAATTAAACCAAGATGATGATGAGGATGATGATGATGATGATGATGATGATGATGACGATGAGAACGCATCATGTATGACTGCTGATGACGATAGAGAAGAGACTTAAGAGCAGTTAGATACAACAATGTTTGAAGAAGATACTGCAACTGAGCCTACTGATAATTATGAGATGCTCACCAACAAGTTCCTCAGGATGCTTAGTCAAAATCGAAAACAATATTTGGATATGGTGTATGATGTTCGAAGAGTAGGTAATACTCTTATGATTGGTGGTACACCAATCCATTTTAATGATCAATTAATCTACGTGGGCGTTAAAAAGTACTTGAAAACTGTTGGCCTTGTCGAATTATTATTTAGACAGGTGCCTGAGGAGTCTTACATAAGCTTGAGCGACTTAAATAACTATAAAGAAATTCTTATCAACACAAACGCTAAAGGTGGTGGTTCTCTATCCCAAGGTGAGTTATTGAGAAAAAAACTAGCAACAAACTATCCTTCGTATGATGATACTATCGAGCTCGTTGTTCGTCTTCGTTTGCTCCTAACTTTGCAGACTGCAGGCAACGAGAATAATACCAATGAAATCCTTTTTATTATTGAGGGATTACGTCATGCACGTTTTATATACATACATTATGTAACCCACCAACTTTGTGCAATGTGGATTCAACGTTGATTTAACGCTGTTTCAAATTTGATTCGATTTTGCTTCAACATTGAACCGCCATCATCATCACCACCGAACATAGTCAAATCGATGATTGCGCTGCTATATAAACTATGACATCATTGATTTAATGCCATGTACAAGTTGTGCAGCATCAGGATGACTTCTACTTGACAAGATTGTCTAAAAGTCTATTCCCGAAGCGACGACTTGAAGAGGCATCAAATGTACCCATGCAAGAAAGCAAACAATCTTCTCGTCAACTTGAAAGAGTGTGATGAGAGTGAATGTCATGAATTTGCTTTTCTCAAATTACCAGCATTTTAAGAAACATTTAGAAGTAACAGCAATGAACAAAGTGATAATAGTAGTAACAGTTCAGTAGTGAGGAAACTGCAGAAAGTCGTAAAGTGCAAATTTGACTCTCTCAGAAAAAATAGAGAATATTTTGATGATGATGATGATGAGTTTAAGTCTTTCATAGCTAAGAAAACAAAGAAAGAAGATGTGAAGCGGTATGATATAAATAAGAAATATGGAGATCGAGATGACAATCAGGGGGAGGAGGATGAGGATCAACAAGAATTGGAAGAGGATCAGGAACATGATGGTGATGATAGTGATGGTGTTTATTATAATAAAGAGGAGAAGAAAAAGGAAGCGATTTCAAATGGATTTAGTTAACTAATGTTAAAGACATACTCGCAGCCAAGTCGTGAATCCTGTTGTATGATGCTTCATGCAGATCCTAACGTCAAACAAAAACATAATACTGTAGCAAGCAAGACCATTGTAAATTTTGGTTTACCTGTGTTTAATCTGTATCATTAAGTTAAGATATTATTTTAATAACCTAAGTCGAGAATACATATTGTGAAATTACGTTTTTTTCTTGAATAAAAAGACATTTAAGGGTGACAAAGTTTGAAATTTATTTGAAACCCGTTCTCTTAGATAAGTATTAGTCCAAAGTTCAAAGTTGGTGACAGAGTTATAGATAGCAAGTAAAAACACGTATTTGATAAAGGATATACACCCAATCGGACGACTGAGATATTCACTGTTGATCAGATTATGTTGACAAATCCAGTGACGTAAAAGCTCAAGGACTATCAAGATTAACCCATCGCTGGCGGATTCTATGAACAAGACCTTCTTAAAGTTAAACATCCAGACATTTATCTTGTAGAGAAAGTAATCAAGAAACGTGGCAGCAAAACATTTGTCAAGTGGTTGGGCTTTGATAGTTCAGACAGCAGCTGGATAGATCAATCTGATATGTAATCAACGTTGTGCAATGTTGAATCAACTATGTATAATGTTGAATCAACTCTGTACAATGTTAAGTTAACTCTGTGCAATATTAAATTAACGTTAACCTAACGTTAAACTAATGTTAATTTAATGTTAAACTAAAGTTTAACTCAATCTAATGATGAAGTAGAGCTAAAATATTAAGTGTATGCTTGTACCATTGCATGTAAGGTTTTAATAAATAAAAGAAAGAAATTCATATATACGTTGTTTTTTATCCAGTTAAACCATCAAAACTATTATTTACAACTGTTTACAGCTAGAAAAATAAACTAAACCTATTATTCATAAAAAAATTCTATTATTTACAAGAAGGTCTAGCATTTTATCGTCGCTTTCGCATAAATTCTTGTCAATATCGATTGAATTAATTTTGTAGTGGCTCCATACTAGTGTATCTGTATTTTTGTCATTATATGTACTCAATGTTATTTTTTTCTGCCTAACTGTCTCTAAGTTGTGAAGCCGCAATCGAACAGAGTACTGTATTCTTATGTAAATATAAAAATTTTGAAGACATTCCTGATGATCGTCAAGACAGATACTCTTCTTCAAAACGTTTGTTTTGATGCCTTTAGCTTTTTTCAGAAAGTCTTCGCGAATAACACGCCACACTGTACATTTTGCTCCGCAAGCCAGCGCATTCAGTAATAATTTTGCCAGAACAGTCATCTTTCATGAGACCGAGAATTTTTTGTTGGCTTGCGGAATTTCAAAAACATTGTCTCGAGGGTAGTCGGATGTGTCTAATTGGAATATGTCCGTTTTCATGTCAGCGTAAATGTCGTTACATTTTATTTCGTAGATTAAACTGACTGTATCGGTGTACAATAGTTTACAATTGTTTCTAAACTTTTCGTGCATGTAATCGTAGTGAAATCGTAGATGAGGATTTTGGACACGTCCAGCACGGTAAGCCCTACATAGAAGGGTTTATTAAACAAGACATCTAATTTTCTTAACTCTATTGCTACAAGATTTTCCGAGAAAATTGCACGACTATGGATATCAGGTTTAGCTATGAGGGCTTCTGCACTATACGTACCCTCCCACTTTGTCACAAGTTTAACATTTACATGCTTTCGTACGTTCTGCATCGTTTTCCGTACACTGCGTTGTTCATCAATTTAAATAGGTTCTTCTCAAGATAATTATTTGCATTTATTCTCAATGTTGTATTTAAATCAATGTAGCTTTTGAGCCATGTTTCCTAATTAAATTTAAGAACTCTATGGATTTTGATCAAGACCAATCCGTGAGCCAAAGCATGTTTGAGAACTCGGTAATGGAGAACGTACTTTTGTTTCGGCAGGGGGGTAGTTAAAAGCTTCTCCTGGCCTGATATATTCAATTAGTGAATCATCAGGATTGATTGCTGGCAGCTACATATCGGTTGGAGCATTGGCTCACTCCAACCCGTTTGCCCTTTTCAATCATCAATAGCATGTCAACGTCAGTGAGGAGTTCTAGCCTCACATTTGTATGTTTGAGCAAAGCATCCCATGTCAAGCCAGGAGTAGTGTAGTTATGTACTGAATCCAGGCCATGAGCCTCGAGATATTGTTCTCGGAAACTTTCGAAGACATTGGCTAACAGCAACACGTCAGTCTTCATCTACAGTTTTACGTACTCGTTTAAAGTTGTGACATTGAATTCTGACCATACCTATTGAGCATGCGCATAATCATCATCGAAAATACAGGAATCATTTAACGTACTATAAAATTTAAAATTTTGCTACTTCTGGTAATTGAGTTTCCTGAAGCTTCTCCCACGAGTCCAGGTATTTATAGGGAAGAACACCTTTTCTCGTGAGATGAACTTTTTCAGGATCAACGTCAGGAAATACCGAATTAATAATTTTGTAATTATCAAGGTACGATGCTAACTTTTCCAATGATGAAGCCATGAGTCTAAATGAATCTATAAATCGGAATTTTAAATAAGTGCCCCAAACATATTTGGTGAATGGTATCTATTTTTCTTTATTTAAAGCCAAAACCTTTACTTTTTTATCAAACTGAGTTGCAATATCGCGAATGATAAAGTAAGCATCGTACCCACTCAAGTTGTGAAACACAACAGGTATGGTCTTTGCATCCTCGTAAACAAGGTTGCAGTGTTTATGCGCGGGGCCACGATAGACACCTGTGAGATGATAGTGGTCTTGAACCTTTTTAATTGTGGGATGTAGTGGCTTGCCACAGATGTGACACACTGTGACTTCTACAAAGTCTTCCTTTTGTTCGAATGTCAGTGGTTTAATGGGAACAGGCTTGTTGAGTACATTTTCGCAATTGCTGGCAATCTCCAACAAATCAAATGCAAACCACATTGCCGGTTCCACATTCTCCGGACAGCACTTGCAGAAGGACAGTGCATCATTGTAGCTCCACTTAAAGTGAAAGCCAATATCACAAACCTCGTGCTTCTGGAACAACTCTATTTGACTATCTGGTTTTGGCAGCACTACTTTAAAGTCATTCATCTTTTTGCAGTCTTCAGTGTGGTAAACTAACTTTTCCATACTCCGAAAGCAGTGTAAGCATCGATCGTAGATGAATCTTCTTCCATTTCTCTTATACACTTGGCTGCTGACTAAACGTGACAGATCTCTAATACAAACGTGGTGGAAGTTTAAATTCTGTGGTCTGATGTTCTGGATATTGGTGTCTTCTTCATCGCTACTATCCTCGTTGATGTTATTTTCCTCTTCTTCAGCGCGGAGAACGTTTATGTGTTGATCTCTTTTTAGTGCAGTCACTTGGAGAGGAACGACTAAGAATTTTTGCTTTCTCATAATTAGGCCATACATATTTATGGAAATATTATTCTGTTTTTTAAATTTAGCCACATCTTTTAGTGCTACGGAAAACGTTATAACGGAAAAATTGAGTTCTTCTTTATACTGTAGGTAGATGGATTCATTATCGTCTGTGTTTTGAACGTTAATACATGCTTTTTTTCCTTAATTTGCTTTGGTAGTTTGATATATGAACTACCCTTCATAAGGTTCAATTTATTGATGTTCACTTGCAGTTTTACAATAGAATCTTGCTCTTGGAATTCTTTGGGTCTATGATATAATTAGTGAACCATGATTTTAAATCTGTGCTGACATAAATCTCTTTCTTTCGGTATTCAAAATTCTTATCCACCGGTTTCTGTTCACCAATCTTGAGATAATATGCGATGAGCTCTGTGTTAATCTTGAAAGCCTTATGCTCACGCAAGACCGTACCAACCTCTGCTACAAAGAGAACTGCAGCTTGGTTGAGGAAGGCAAGAATATCCCTATGATTTACACGATTGGAATCCGAAACATCTCTTTTAATCAAAATAAATCATCGTGAAACCTTTTAATTTATGAAATTGTTTACTGTCATGAAGATGTTCTTACAAATTAAGAACTTAGTTATTTACAGTTAATTGCATAAGAAAAATCAAGTTTGTATCTCCGAAAATAGCCAAATAGTGTATTTTTTAATTATGGTAGTTTAAACAATTATTAAATTTTTTGGTGACCAAATATAATGCTCAGGTTTTATTTCCAAGCAATATATGATTAATTCCATCAAAAACACTTTACTTATTTCTTCAAAAACACCTGATATGGATATTTTTAAAATAAAAATTGCTTTCTAAATAACAAATTATTTATTAATTTTGAACAATTCAACTAAAAAAACTCTTTTTGTCCATAAATTGTTCAAACTGAGTGCGAATCAATTGACGAATCGCCGCCAATCTCACGAAAATGTTGTCATTCACTTATCTATTTATAAAAAATTTAATAAATTTTGTAACATTTGCATTGCTAATGGATATCTTTTTTTGTTAGTTACTTTGAGTTCTTTTAGGTATTATTGATTAAATTAAAGCACATAAAAACCCATTTTATACTGATAATTAGATGTTTCAGTAAATTGTTTAAGCAAGTTATTCTTGTCTTTAGCAATTTTATAATAGAATAGAGTTAGAAAGTTGGGTTTTTTTACACAAATTTGCCATTTGTTGTTCAATTTTCAATTAGAGAGAGGTGTTAGTTCATCAATGTTAACAAAAGTGATCGCTTAAACAATTTCTTATTATTATTATTAATAACATTTTCTTTGCTTAATGGTAGAATGTTGCGGCTTTTACTAAATTTTTAAGCTATTTGCCTGTTTTTCTTTACAAATGGCTTAATAATTAATAAGATTTAGCAATAAAAAAAATTTTTTGAAACAGATTATTGTTGTTTATGAGTATCTTCATCTATATTAATGCCTGATGGTTGCGTTTTTCGATGACTATTATCTTTTTATTTTTTCTACTTAGTGAAGTTATAATTTAATAAAAGTTATAAAAAAATTTCAAACAATTTAATTTTGTTTATAACAATCTTCTCTTAGAAAATTGCTAGAAAGTTATAGTTTTCTCTCAAATCTATGACGTTGCTTCGACGTCTTAGTTAGTTAAAAAATCATAAATAAACATTAGAGAAAACAATCTTTTAAATAATCTTTTTTTTGTAAATATATTTTGCTGAGATGAAATACATACATATATTTTACTGATGAATCAACTATTTCATAATATTTACTAATGTAATATGTACGAATTTTACTAATTAATCAGTTTATTGAATTTTAACTGATGAATCAGTTATTTCACAATAATAACTAATCTAAGTAGTAATAAACAAGCCAATAGAATATAACTTAATTCAATCACGCCATCGTCGAAAATAAGAAAATTATTTTTTTAAATCCCGCTATGAACACTCAGGCAACATAATCGTCTGCAAACGACGAGTTCTTTGCAATTTTTAAATCTTATTTTAAAATCAAATTCATTTCAAAGCATACCAGAATGGATGCGAAATATAAACTTTTAAAATAACTGATTTCATGAATTGCAATCTCACTGTCCAATCAGTAGTTCAGCGGCCGAACTCTATTCTTTCGGATGATTCCGGTCGGTATTTATAAAAATTAGGGAAACAAATATTTTTTGGACCACCCTACTAAACAGTCGCTAAACAGATGCACTGTTGGGTAATCCCGTATCGTACCGGATGAATAATTTCCTTAGATAAGAAAATGTGTGGAAGGAAGTAATAAAATACATAATTTGATTGGTTTTATTGACACTTAAACATTTAATCTAATGCTAAACAAATTTAAACATTTTCTGAAGTAACGACCAGTAACGTGCGTTACTTAGCATTACCTTTATCAGAAAACTGTAACACGTTACCGTTACACTTTTTAAAACATAACGCGTTACCGTTACCGTTACTAAAAAAAGTAACTTTTCTGGCAACGCGTTACTGTCAAACACTAGCGTCAGCATCTCGCGACCTATCCTTGTCAGTGTATTAGAAATTAAAAATTGATTAATTGCTATTTGTTCTTACAGAATTAAGTCATCAGGGGGGCAAGCTTTGTCGCGGAGGTGCTCAGAGTTCGTCCTCAAACTCGGCCGCGGCCTCGTCCTCGCACGAAAGCACGCCCGAAGCCTGGTCCACAAGCTATCACTCTACGGCGCAATCACTCCCAACGCCAACCTTAAGCCCACCACCATCGCCGCTAGCCAACATAGAAGAGTTGAGTAAGTTTTCTTTAATTATCTACGCGATATTTTACGATGTGAAAAAATATTTCTTTGGAATACAGAAAAAACAAAAAAATTATGTGGGGTCTCTCGTTTAAGGATTCACACTGCGTAAAAACAATCTCAAAAGTCGCTAATATTTACACTGTTAAAAAAAACTGTGTCAAAGTGGAGTGAAAAGTAACACCGTCGCGGGGTCTTTACGAGTCCCTCCGTTCGATGTTAAAAATATACTGAGTCGTGGTGAAAAGTTAAGTTGCCCAATTATGATGCTCATAAAATTTAATAAGATTTCGAAACAAATAGTAAATTAAGAAAAATAATATATCATTAATAAATAGCAAGTAATTTTAAAAAAATAATTACTTTAAACAAACTTTAGGAAAAAAGCAAAATTATGTAAATTAAGCAAACTTGATAAAAAATATTGTAGGTTAAAATTGTCTATTGAACAACACAGATTTAAAGTTTTTTTCCATTTCAAGTAAATGTTGCAATTAGTGTTATTTAATTCGAATGTTCCAAGACCAAAGTTATTCCTAGAAAATTCTCTACAATTCGTGTGGTTTTCTTAATAACAGTTTGTTAATAATGAGTTGAAAATTTATTATTTAGAGAAACAATTTTTTTTATTTCAAATTTAATAACAACAAACCAAACAGAATTGTAGAAAACCTTTTGAGGAACATATTACATTTATCTTTAGATTATTAGAACTAAATACAAAGATTGCAGCTTAGACCAAAAATGGGAATAAAAACACAACATTCGAAATAGGTATCGTTAAATAAAATATTTTAACCTGAAATATATTTTTTTAGGTTCACTGAGGTCTTTCTCAAATTAAATCAAATTTAAAGAATGGTATACTTTGGAACAATAAAGTATTTCGTATCTGTAAAGTTCTGATGTATTTGGTAACATAGTTTGTGTTTTAATTGTCTTATATCAATAACACGACTGTGAGCAGTTTCAGTTTCTTCTATTTGGAATGAAAAAATATTATCGTTAAAGTAGTTCGTAATCCACGTCTTACAAATTATTAAATTTTGTAAATTCTAAACGTTTACTGATGTTGAAAACCGAAAAAATACATATCAGAATATCCTAACTTCAAAGGGTGTAAAAAGTAACACCAAAGAGAGATTATATAGGTGCCTTTGTTTTCGGTGTGAAAACGGAGTACACATTAAATGCAATTATGATCTAACTAACATCTAAAACTCTTCGACTAACGCTTTTACCCATTTCATTTTTCCACTTACCGTAATTTTTCCTAATTGGAAACAACTCGATTTTTTATTAGCCGCATTCATTATTTTTAACAATTTTCTCAGCCAAATAATATAATTGTTCAGAGGAAATTGCGAAACATTGGCACAGGCACATCCAACACAAACTATTTAGCCACGAGGCTCGACAAAACGCAAAAAGCGGATGCAATCATGACAGCTGATTCCCAGTTCGCGCATGCGTAGACGTAACACCAATGCGGTGTCAGCGTTTAAATATCTCACACCTTTTTCACTCTTTTCTTTCATACCCTAAACTGTGGTCACTCACATCGTTTCAATTCACACCACAAATTCTTAAAAGTGGTAAATGATTTATAAAATTGACAAAACTAATTAATTAATTAATTAAATAATATTTTTTCTAAATCTTTACATTTTATTCTCCGAAGGATTATCTAGAATTCTATCTGGGTGGGTTTTATTAAGAAAATTAATTTATGAATCATACAATTATTATTTTTATAAGCATTGATAGTTTAAATTTTAAAAGACAGAACCCAGATAGAATTGTAGAGAATCATTTAGAGAATAAAATGAGGCCTTGCTCATTAAGGTTAAATAAAAATTGTAAATTTTTTAAAGAGAGATTTGCAAAAATTAGTAATAGATATATTTTTATCCATTTTGTAAATCATTTTAAATATTTGCGACTTTCAAAATTGATTGTACACAGTGTACATCCTTAAATTGTAGAAAATGAAAAATAATATAGTTTCCTCGCGTTATCCCTACTTCTGGCTATTCCTTATTACCTAACTCCTTATTACCTGACTCAATAATCATTTTAATTCAACTGAAATAAATTAAAAAGTACTAAAACTAAAACTGAAATTATTTTGTCAGAAATAATAAAAACAAACGTAATTATCTAATAACCAGAACGGAATGAAAACGTCTTTTTTTAAAGCCTTGAACAGAAGGAATTTTTCCCAGCAGATTCGAACTGGTTAAAGAATTTTATTTTTCAACTGATTTCTGTAGAAAGTTTTATTTTGCATGAATCGATGCAGGTAGAAAAAAATCAATCGCAAAATCTTGATACATTTGTTAGAAATGGTTGATGTGAGTTTTTTCATTGCAACGTTCTTTTAAACAAAATAAAAAATTTTCGACATCATTTTTTCGACTACATTGATATTACTTTCTCATTAATTGTGCTTTGCTAAAATAAAATAATGTGTTAGGCATACTGCTAAACTTTTCTGTAGTTATTAATAAAATTAAATCAAACTTAAAATTAAATAATTTTATAATTTTATAAATGAGATATTAATCAAAGAATAATGTTTTTAATTGTCAAACTGCGCCCCCACCATGACTACCATCACTGCAACGGCGCGTATAATTGAATTGTATTTGCAAGGAAACTACACACATTTAATTTAAAACTTAACCAATGCAAATTTATTCAACACAATTCAAAGTTGAAAAACTAAATTGAATGCTTTAAAGTCAAAGCTCTTGAAATTTTAAAATTTAGACGCTATATTATAATTTGGAATTAGAACACTAAAATTTAGTAATCACATTTTTCTGATAAAATAACGAATTCACCATTATCTACAATACACCGTCCAAATATAAAAATTTTAAGTTATAAACCTTTAAAATAGCATTATTAAAAAAAAAATTTATCAAACCTGTAAAGGTTTAATATTTTAATTCGTATTTTTTTTTCATTTAAAAAAAAAATTAACCAAGTCTTAAAAAATGTACTTTTGGCTCATTTGAATAATATTTTAACCCAAGCAAAAATGATATTTTCTTTTTTTTATTATTTTAAGTAAATACCAAAAACCGTGTATAAAGAAAAATTACCACAATTTTCGTGCAAATGGGAAATTTTTTCTAAACATCGAAAATATTTGTTCTCCTTGGGCATAGTAAGATTTTTTTTAAATCGTAAGAGTTTCTTATTTTTAAGAACACGTAGCAAATTTTTAGCCCCAGCTATTTTGATTTCTAAAAATTTGTATTTCACATTAATATACGAATATTATATTGAAATTTGGAGAAAATTATATAATCAAGAAAATGAATAAAAATTTTTAATATACAATATAATTGCCGGATGCAATAAGTGGAGGTGCGCTTGAATATGCGAAAAAGAATTGTCCAAACGTCTTCTGATATCCAAATTTATAAGTTAAAAAAAGTGAACAAAAATTTCCCCTAATTAAATTTTTTTTAAAAAATAAATCGTCTTTACTCAGAAAAATATTGTAGAAACTGTTAAAAAATTTTATATACACACGCATTATACTCTAGCGATGTCTACAAAATAAAGAAAAAAATTTAAACTGCCAATTGTTATATAAAAATTAATTGCAAATGGAGACCTGGCGGGAGGCACGTTTTTGACGATTCGGCAAAGAAAAGTGTCGAGTGTACTTCAAAGTTGAAACAACTTCCAGTGAGACATTTATTCCTCACCATTTATGTTTTAAAAAATAAATGAATTTGGGGAATTTTTTTCACTTTTTCAGTTTTATTATTAAAAATATACATTTTTAAATATAGCAAACTACCTAAGTCCAAGTAATATAAATATAAAATAAGTTTTATATAAGAAGAAGGGGTGATACAAGAAGAAAGCATAATTAATTGAAGTAAAAAACATTATTAAATAAAAACTACTATGCTTCAGTTATAATAGACAAACGTTTGCAATCTGGACCAGTGTTTGAGGTTTTCAGGTTAGGAAACCGAAATTTTTCTGTAAAAACTGACTTTTAATACATACAAAACAATGTTCATTCATAAATATAAAATTGAAAAACTTTGAAACGTTTTATGTAAGAAGTGACTTTGAGAACATTAAAAACATTATTTTATAATTGTTTAAAAGCACTTTGAATACTGTAATGATTTCTTTAGTTCACTTTCAATTTAATTTTTTTCCGCATGAGTGAATTACCCTCAAATGTCTTCTTAGGTTGAAATTCTTGGCGAAGGTAGCAGAACATTCGTTTAGCGCGTTGTTTTTGTTTTTTATTATTTCGTTGTTATTTCTATTCCGCCTAATTTTAGAAAACAGAACAACGCTGAAGCTCAGCTGAACCAGCACTCGAGCAGACGAAAAATTGCAGTGATGATAGTGATGGTGGGGGGAGCCCCGGGCTGTTCTGATTCGTTCGTACTTTAGGCCCCGAAATAAATAGGGCGCCAACTGCGGTCACGATTGTCTGTCCAGTTGGGAGGGCGCCAAATTTAAAATCCACAAAATTGTGTGCCCGATTTGGCTCAAGTTCGAAGTAAAGCAAATATTTGTCAATTTTTGCACGGATTCGAATAAAGACTAAACTGTTCATGAGGATGGTCTAAAAAACTTTTTTTTAGCTACAGCGCAAAGAAATTATGGATTTGCGAAAAATTGAACTTATGCTCCAAGGTTTTATGGAAAGGTACCAAGCTTTTTAGTGATTGAAGAGGAGGGGGTGCAAAATAAAATCATACCAATCACATTTATTTTACCCTCCCCCTCCCCCACCTGTAGCGCTCTAAATATCATCCAGAAATTAAAAAAAAATACATTTTCACGTATTATTATTAATTTTTAGAAATTTATTTCATATTTTTTACACAAATAATTACTAATAGTAAATTTGAATTATTTTTATAAAGTTCTAAATAATTTTTAATTCTTTAAATACACGAAACTTCATTGAACAATTATTTATTCTTAAAAAATGTTAACAATAATCGTACTTTCTGATTGAGATTTAATAGTAATTGTTTTAAGTAGTAAATTAAAAAAATTATGTAATTATTTAAACAATTACTTATTGTCTATTTACGAAATTTCTAAAAATTTATTTTCCTAACAAATATCTACTTCTTTAAACAATTTTTATTTTCTTAAGTAGTTCTTTTTTAAAACTCAAAAAAAATTAAATAAAATAGAATACATACAATTATTTTTCTGAATGTATATTTTATTTTTTTATTTTTTTATTTGAAAGTTTTCTTTGAATATCAAGTTGACATATTAGAAGAAAAAAATAATAATTTATATTTATGAAAATAATTTTTTGTGTTTTATTTCATAAATTTGATCCACAATTTTTAATAGAAAACTGCTTAAACAAATAAAAATTGTTTAAACAGTGACATGACGTTTTTAACAGAATTAAAAACTCCTCGAAATCATGTGATATTATTTATAATTCAGGAAATACAATATAAAAAATATTTATGAAAAAATATTTGTTACAAGAATTATATATATAAATTCAGAAAAATAGTTTAATGTATTCTACTTATTTTTTTTTTAATTTATAGAAAAAAACAGCTTGAGCAAATAAAAATTGTTTCAACAAATAGAGATTTGTTAAAAAGTAGAATGAATGTATCAAAATTTTGTAATTATTTATTAAAAAGTAGCAAAGGATACCAATTTTAGAAAAAATTGGACATCTATGACTTAATTTTTAGACATTTTGTAAATAAACAATAATGAATTGTTTTAATAATTACAGAATGTTTTTAAAAAATTCGCTACTCAAAACAATGACCAACTATTACATTTCAATAAGAAAATACGATTTTTTAAAACATTTTTGGTGTGTAAATAATTGTTTAAATAAGTGAAATTTTTAAAAGCAATTAAACATTGTTTAGAAAGTCAAACTAAAATCTTTTTTTGGATAAAAATTAAAAAAAATTTTAAATTAGTATTTTTAATAAAAATATTCATTTATTTTAGTAGAAATTCTATTATTTTTGGATAAAAATGAAAATTTAACTGCGTAGGTAAAAGTTGAAGTTCTTTTTGAAATTTTGTTTTTACAATGAAAACAAATATAAGAAAAATTTATTTTAAGGAATAAATTTATTATTTGATATTTCAACTGAAAATTATTTAAACCTAAATTGAAAAAGTTAAATTAAATTCAAAACAACGAATTTTCAACAAAAAACATGAATTTTTAACTAACAATTGTTTACTTAATTTTTCAGCTACAAAAATTAATTTAGAAGAAAAATAAACGATTTTTCATCAATTTTTGACAAATAATACATTTTTAACAAAAGTGTTCAAGATTCAGTCACATAAAAAAAAAATGTTCAAGATTCAGCCTAGTGACTGAAGCTTCAAATAAATCAATTTTTAACCAAGGAGATTAATTTTCTGCTAAAAAAATACCAATTTAAAAAAAAAATATATAGACATGATTTTTTGATTAAATTGTAAAATTTTTAAGAGATGAATTCCATTCCAAAAATATTATGGTAACAGTTTCAATTAAAAAGAATGAACTTCTAACAAAAAATATTTAAATTTTTTTATTGGGTTCTATTAATTCAGTTCATATTTAAAAATAAAAACGAAAAATGAGAAAAAGGTGAACTTTTTTCAAAACAGAAGAAAAAATATGAATTATTTAAAGTAGGGAAAATTTTTGCCAAATTGTTTAAAAGCAATCAAAAAAGCCTAATAAATAAGAATAGGAATTAAGACAAACGGTTCAACTTATTATTGAAACTTTCCATTATTTTAAAGAAAACATTCCTATTTATTTAAATCATTAAGTGTATTAAATATTATTATTTAGTATTTTCCTATTAAATAAATAATAATTTTGCGAAAATAACAAAATTTGTTATAAAAAAATCAAAAATATGAGAAATCAGAGACTCAAAAAAAGAACCAGATTGCTTAACAGAATTAGCTTTTTTAAAAACAATGAGATTGCAATTTTTTGAAACTTAAAAATAGTAAAAACACACAAATTTATTTGATACTGCGCATTTAAGAAATGTAAAACGCACATTTATACTTCCTTGTTTTTTATTTCCTAATATTAAAAGCGTAAATAATGAAAAATTTGAAAATAACAAATTTTTAAATTAAAAAGTATATAAAAATTTAAAAGCGTGTAGAATAAATTAATAAATTATTATATCTGACAGGTATAAATGAAATAAAAGAAACATACTTTTATTTATTTTTTCTAAGGATCTACATGAATTTGACTCATTATGTTTAACATTATGTTGCTTATACAATTTTATTATTATAAATAAATTTTAAGGACATGTGTTATTTTCATACTTTTTGCACGAAAAAAAATCTTTTGCTATCTCATGCGTATCAAAGTAGCTGTAGTTGAATTTTCATTCAAAAAAGATTTCAGTTGTCTTTTCAAAACCAAGATATGAATTTTAATCAAAAAGTAAATTTTCAGTTTCAACACACAATGAGACGAATTTTCAACCAAATTGGGTTTTGTAAACAAATAAATTATCTTTGAATTAAAATCATGCATGTGCAATATACATTTATTTTTTTAACAAATATTTGAATTTTCAAGACAATTTCTAAAAAAAATAGATCATTTTCAAGTAAAAAAGATAAATTATAAACAATAAATGGAATCAAATTTTATGTTTTAAAAATTCAAATTTGAAATATTAATTTTATTTATATTATATAATTTTTAAAATATGTTTTCAAACAAATAAATTTTCAACGAATGTTTTTCAATTTTTAATCA
>JAAAKG020201877.1:0-23453 GCA_010014905.2 Druon quercuslanigerum
AGACTTATCTTTTCGTTAGCCTGTTGCACGCTGTAGCCCGACACTTTAAAAATTAAATTAAATAATTAAAATTGAGCGCACATGAAGAGAATTCTTTTTGGTGTGTAACGCGAGAAAGTCCGAGTACAACTAAGGGGAAGAAAAATTCCTAGAGTTAGGAGGACAAAGATGCGAACGGAAATTTGAGTCTTATAGTAAAAAAAGACTTTAAAGGCCTCAATTTTCACAAGTGGTCATAAATTGCCATGACGCAGACGGCGTCCAACAGGGCCCACATGTTGAACGATTGAAAAATCTCGAAAAATAAAATTTTTGAATTTAATAATTGCCGAATAATAAAATTGCCGAAAAATGAAATTACCGAATTGGACACTTCCCGAATATTAGAATTCGGGGATGGGGGCTGAAAAATTCCGAAAAAGAGAATTCTCGAATTTGAAAATGACCAAATAATAATATCAACGTATAATAAAATTGCAGGAAATGAAAAATATTGAATTGGAAAATTCGTCCTAATTCGTCCTAATCTGAAAATGATTTGTAAAATCGACAAAAACAGATTTATTATTAATTTATGCAAATATTGATAGAGGCTTCTTAGCACACTTCAGAAAAAAAGAATTCAGGTTAAAATTTTTTTAGTTAACAGCAGTTATTTAAAGGTTGAGTTTTTTATTTCTCCTTAGGGAAAAGTTAAAATTTTTATTTAATCCTAATGATCAAGGCCTCATTTTATTCTTTGAAGGATTTTTTGCAATTCTATTTGGGTGGTGTTAATTAAAATTTAAACTATGATTGTTTATAAAAATAATAACTGTATGATTTCTCAATTGATTTTTTAAAAATAAAATCAACCTAAGTAGAAATTTAGAGAATCCTTCGAAGAATAAAATGAGGCTTTGATCATTAGGATTAAATAAAAATTTTAACTTTTCCCTAAGGAGAAAAGAACTAAACTATTTTAGTTAAAATATATATTATTATGTTATAAAATATATATATATTATATTATAGTTAAAATAGTTTAAATAACTACTGTAAAAATAAACAATTTTAACCTGCCTTCTTTTTTCTGAAGTGTGCTTAAAAGCCTCCGTCAATATTTACAGGAATTAAGAAGAAATCTTTTTTGTCGATTTTATAAATCATTTTAAAGATAGGCAACTTTTAAAATTGATGGTACGTAGATCACATCCTTAAATCTTAAATATTCTTTTCTATGTTGATCTCGAAATATTTTACAACGTAAATTCTACCGACGATGCTACACATGTGCAATAGGGTGATCCAAAAATGCATAGCAAATTTTTTTTGCATGCTAGAGTGCAACGACCCCCCCCCCCTCTCATTTTTTTTCAAAACCCCCTAAAAAAATTATGTAATTTTTATTTTTATTGTTATTTTAACAGGTACCGGTTTTGACTTCAAGTTTCCCATGTAAAATTCATGGGGAAGATTCACTTTTTTGAGTTTTTAGAATAATTTTTTACAGTTTAAAAAAACGTAACAAGAAAGTATAAGGGCCTGTAAAGAATTATACAACAAAGAAATTCATGTATCAGAAATATGGGTTTAACACCCCTGTCGCACCCCTACGAGTACCTGAAAACTACCCTCAATACCAAAAATGTCATTTCTTCATGAAATCCACCTTTTGAACACTGTATTCTCATCTTTTTTTACTTAAAATTAATAATATTGGTCTTTGTGAAATTTTTATTAACATTAGTTTATTAATTTTTAATTGTTTAAACAAATGGAATTTGATAATTTTTTTTTTTGAAAATTCGTTTTTTCCCTAAAAATTATTATTGCTGGTATAGTGGAATATTTATTAACATTAGTTCATCAATGTTCAATTATTTAAGCAAAAAGAATTTATTTGAATAATTTTTTTATTTTAAATTATTCATGTTTCTTTAGCGGAATGTTTATCAAAATTGTTTGATAAATGTTCTTTTCTTGATTTTTTTTCATAAAAATTGTTACTATTGGCCCAGTGACATATTTACTCAACATTTTTTGATCAATTTTTATTTATTTAAACAAATTCTATTTCTGTGAAGAATATTTTTTTCAAAAATTCTATAAAAAATCTATAAAAGTCTACAAAAATCTTTCGATACAATATGATTTTCCCAAAAGATTTTTAAAAATCACTTTAAATATTCTTAAACCACATGGAATTTTTAGAAATTCTCTGAAAGCCCTTGAAGTATTTTTAAATAAAATTTAATTATAATGCTTTAAAATCTATTGAAATCTTTTTAAGTTTCATAATATGCCCTGAAATATTTTGAAACCAATTTTAAACGGTTTAAATATTTTCAAATCTCTTAAAATCCTGTTAGTCGTATAAAAATTATCATGGAAATTTATGAAAAAACAAATATTATTTTTATGCGACAAAAGATTAAAACTTACGAAAAATAAAAACCTTTTGCTTCGCACGTATTAAAAACATGGTTCTATCTTAATGAATCATGGCTTTTTTCGAAGAAATGGGAATAATTTCTTCGATAAAAAGCCAAATTCTTAATTTTTAAAGTTTTTAAATTAAATAATCTTCAAATATAGTTATTTTTTTAAAAAAACCTTTTCTTCCCAACATTTTTTTAATGATATCCTCCTTAGAAAAATTGACTTTCTAAATTAAGAACAGTCGAGTTGTGGAGAACGTTTTACCCTAAAAAATATCATTTACTAGAATTTCACCATTTCTTTTAAATTGGAAAAAAGCGATGGTTAAAGAAAAAATTTGGTTTTGAAAAGCGTTATTAAATCTTCAGTTTAAAAAATTTTAAATTTTAGAGGTTAAAAAATTTCAAATGTCAAAATCTTTTAGTTTCGAATATTAAAAAGTTTTAGAATAATTTTAGTATTAAATTTTTTGAAATTGCTAAATTTGATGTTAAAAGAATTGATAGTCTTTAATTTAATAATTCTAGATTTAAATATTCCGAATTGTTTATTTTTATAGTTTCTCAAAATCAATTTGCTAAATTTGCTAAAATACTGAAAATTTCAAAGTGAGTGTAAAAAAACAATTTCAAATTAAAAAAGCTCAAACTTGTGTTTTTTTAGTTGAAAATTTTAAAAAGTATTTAAGATTTTAAAATATTCGATTGATTAATTTTAAAAGTAGAAAATGTTTCTGAAGGAAGTGTGTAAAATGTTTCTGAAGGAAGTGTTGAAAATTAAACGACTTGAAACTAAAAAGTTAAGAATTTGGTTTCCTCAAATCTAAATAAATAAAAATTACATAATTCTTAGTTATAGTAATTTTTAGTTCTGGATTTTAATAATGAATCCTAAGTCAAAAATATTTCTCTTCCGTAAGTTTTAATTGTGCAATTAAAATTCAGAAGGTTGCATTTTTAAAAGTATAATTACAATTTGAAAATTAAAAATTTTTAAAGAATTAAATTTTTCTTTGAATTATTAAAATTTTTAATTGTTTAAGTATCAAAATTTTTTGATATCACAACTTATTGGCAACTAAAAATGTTTCGATTTTTGAAAAAATTGATATTCGTACTAAAAATTTGTATTATTTTCTATTTGAAATTACTTTTTATCTTCAACGTTTTTTTAGAATAATTCAATTTTGAATCAGTTTTGAGATTCTTCAAATCAAAGTAAAATTTTTCAATTCTTAAACCTTTAAATTTGAAATTATACCATTTCCTGCGTCTTTTGAATGAAATTATCCAATTTTCAAAATTTTGGTATGAAATTTTTCAATTTTGAGAGATTGTAATCTTAAATTTTTTAAATATAAATCATATAATTATAAATCATTTAACTTAAAATTCTTTTATTTATAAATAATACCAGCTGAGTTCATTTTTATTCCATTTTAATAACAGTTTAAAATTCTAGAATTTCTTAATCGTTGACTTTGAAACATATAATTCAGTTTTGAATTGCAAGAAGTCAAATTTTATTCGTTTCGAACAAAACATAATTCATTAAGCTAAAAAATTTCTACTTAAAATGAATCAATTTTAAACTTATTCAATTACAATTCAATCAATTATCTAGTTTCCAAAAGTGTAATCTGAAATTATTTAAATTTGATTATTTGGAAATCGTCTTATTTTCGAAATTTTAATCCAAAATCAATCAATTTAAAAATTTTTCATTTAAAATAAATGGTGCGATTTTAAATGATTTAAATCACAAGTGATACAATTTCAAACTTATTATAATAAAATTATCAAAATATTTTCTATTTGCCAAATTTGATCTATTCTAAAATGGTTAATTATTTTTTTATTTCTTGTATTTTTAATGTTAGGTTATTGGCTAGCTGCTAGTCTTAATTAATTGAACAATTTATAGCAAATCTAAAGAAGTAATACAAATAAAAAAATTTACTTTATTTACTGTCTTCAAGTGAAATGAAGAAACGACGCAAAAAAAAGTAGCTTTGTTCGCTTTTCCTTTCTTGATGTTGGAGGATGCTGAAAGAAGATTAAAATCTCGATAGCGAAAAGAGGACGTCAAGGCTGGAAAGAATTACTCTTATATCCGATTCACTGGTCGCTGCCAAACAGATTACACTTTGGCTGAAAGCCACTACTTTCCAATCGACGAGAATACACTTCGATTAATAGCTGCCTCGAACTCAATCGAATGCGAAATTTTTTTTCAGCTAAAAAAAATCTCAATAAAAAGTCTATCGAATGTTTCTTTTTTCTCTATTGCCACTTTCTTCGTTTTCTATTTCCAAATAAATTTTAGCAGTTAAAGATTAACATTTATATTTAAACAATTAATGAAATTATTTTGAGGGTAGTGATTTTAAAGTAGGAAATAAGTTCTTAAATAACAAATTCTTTTTAAATAGCCTCTTCCGATTTAGAAAAATAAGTAATAAACGAAATTTCTCCTTTCACAAACTCAATACAAATTTTAAAACCAAAAAAGTACCTCTTTCTTTGTATGCAAAACTTAAAAACTGAAATTTCCTTCCGCGTAACTTTCCTTCCAGCTCTATACAAATCTTGACACTAAAAAAGTGCCTGTTCCAATTCAGGAAAAATTAAAAACCAAAATTTCGTCTCTTTCAACTCTATAAAAATGGTAAAAATAAAACACTGTTCCCTTGTAATAAAGAAAGAAATGAAACCCTTTTCCAAATCAGAAAAAAAAATTAAAAAAACGTTCTTTCCAACTCTAAAAAAATATTAAAAACAAAAAAGTGCCTCTTCCAATTCCGAAAAATTGAATACTCATAATTTCGTCCCTTCCAACTCAATAATAGTGTAAAGAATAAAAAATTCTAAAAAAAGTTATAAAAAATCTAATAAAAACCTAAAAAAAATCAAATAAAAAGTCTATTAAATGTTTCCTTTTTCTCTAACGACACTTTCTTCGTTTACTATTTCCAAATAAATTTTAGCAGTTTAAGATTATTATTTAAATTTAAACAATTAATCAAATTAATTTCAAGGTGGTCATTTTAAAGTAGGAAATAAATTCCCCATTTCCAATTTTTTCCCGCTTCACTAAGCGTTTAATACTTTCCAAACTAACTTTTTTGAATTAAATCACATTAAACTCAATACAATTTTTTTTAAATAACCGCTCCCGATTTAGAAAAATAATTAATAAGCAAAATTTCTCCTTTAAAAACTCAATAAAAATTTTAAAATAAAAAAAGTGCCTCTTCCTGTATATGAGAAACTAAAAAACCAAAATTTCCTCCCTCGTAACTTTCCTTTCAAACCTATAAAAATCTTGAAACCAAAAAAAGTGCCTCTTTCAATTCAAGAAAAATTAAAAACCATAATTTCGTCCCATCCAACTCAATATAAGTGTAAAAAATAAAAAATGTTCCTCTTCCAATACAAAAAGAAATAAGGACTCAATTTCCTCCCTTCAATCTCAAAATAAATCCTCCCTTTCAACACTATAAAATTTTTTTTAAATAGTGACTGTTCCAATTAGAAAAAAATTGGAAACAAAAATGTCGTCTCTTTTAACTCTATAATAATTTTATAAACAAAAAAGTACCTCTTTCCACTGAGAAAAAAATGACAAAAACGTTCTTTCCAACTCTAAAAAAATATTAAAAACAAAATAGTGCCTCTTACAATTCAGAAAAAGTAAAAAAAAACATAATTTCGTCTTTTCCAACTCAATAAAAGTGTAAAAAATAAAAATTGTTTTTCTTCTAATCCAAAAAGAAATAAGAACTAAATTTTCTCCCTTAAATCTCAAAAAAATCCTCCCTTTCAACACTATAAAATTTTTTTCAAATAGTGACTGTTCCAAGTAGGAAAAAATTGAAAACAAAAATGTCCACTGAGAAAAAAAATGACAAAAACGTTCTTTCCAACTCTAAAAAAATATTTAAAACAAAATAGTGCCTCTTCCAATTCAGAAAAAGTAAAAAAAAGCATAATTTCGTCTTTTCCAACTCAATAAAAGTGTAAGAAATAAAAAATTTTTCTCTTCCAATAAAAAAAGAAATAAGAATTATATTTCCTTCTTTCCATCTCAAAAAAGTCCTCCCTTTCAACTCTATAATAATCTTATAAACAAAAAAGTACCTCTTTCCACTGAGAAAAAAATGACAAAAACGTTCTTTCCAACTCTAAGAAAATATTAAAAACAAAAAAAAGCCTCTTCCAATTCAGAAAAAGTAAAAAAAACAAACAATTTTGTCCCTTCCAACTCAATAGAAGTGTAAAAAATAAAAAATGTTTCTCTTCCAATACAAAAAGAAATAAGGACTAAATTTCCTCCCTTCCATCTCAAAATAAATCCTACCTTTCAACACTATTAAAATCTTTTTAAAATAGTGAATGTTCCAATAAAGAAAAAATTAAAAAACCAACTGTTGTCCCTTTCAACTCTATAATAATCTTATAAACAAAAAAGTAACTCTTTCCACTAAAAAAAAAATGACAAAAACGTTCTTTCCAAATCTAAAAAAATAATATAAACAAAAGAAGCGCCTCTTCCAATTCAGAAAAAGCAAAAAACCATAATTCCGTACCCTCCAACATAATAAAATTGTAAAAAATAAAAAATGTTTTTCTTCTAATACAAAAAGAAATAAGAACTAAATTTCCTCCCTTACATCTCAAAAACATCCTCCCTTTCAACACTATAAAATTTTTTTTCAAATAGTGACTGTTCCAATTAAGAAAAAATTGAAAACTAAAATGTCGTCCCTTTCAACTCTATAATAATCTTATAAACAAAAAAGTATCTCTTAACACTCAGCAAAAATTAAAAACAATTTTTTGTTATTTTCAACTTGATAACAGTTTAAAAAACTTTAAAAAAATGTTCCACTTTCTATACAGAAAATATTAAAAACTAAAACTTCGTCAATTCTACTTCAATATAAACTTTAAAAACAAAAGAAGTATTTCTTTCAGTTTAGAAACACTTCAAAACCAAAACTTTTCCCCTTCTAACTCGATTAAATTTTCAAAAATAAAAAATTTTCCTCTTTCAATACAGAAAATAATGAAACTCCAAATTTCCTTCCTTCCAACTCTATTTAAATTTTAGAAAAAATGCAGGTTCCAATTCAGAAAAAATTAAAAATAAAATTTTTGTTTCTTTTAACACCATAGAAGTTTTTAAATAAAAAAAGTTTTAAGTTTTCTTTCAATACAGAAAGAAATTTAAAACATAATTCCCTTCTTCTGAACTTATAAAAAATCATAAAAAATAAAAAAATGTCTCTATTACAATTAAAAATAAAATAAAATAAATGACAAACATTTCCTCACTTACAACTCTATAAAACTCTTAAAAACAAAAAAATTCATCTTTTAATTCAAAAAAAAATTTAACTTACACAACACGATAAAAATTTTCCACACATAAAATGCCCCCTGCTAATTCAACAAAAATTGAAAACTAATAATTTCTAGGTTTCAAACGCAATAAAAATATTCATAATACAAATTTTGACCACCTTCAACTAAATAAAAACGTATAAAATAAAAAATTTTTGGCTTGCAATTCCCAAAAAAATTGAATAACAAAATTTCTTTCCTTTTTTATAAATTTAGAATTGTGAAATTCCAACTTTTTTTATACATCAATTCTTTACAATATTGAATTATTATAAAATACAATATTTCATATTGAATCAATATTTGAATAGGATTTAAATTTGGTAAATGGTTAATCAGCAATCTATTAAATAAAAATTATTTTCAGGTTGAAAAAAGTTTGTACAGTTTAAATCGGACGTTTAAATTTGTTTAACTACTAAGGCTTTTCATTTCTAATTGCTTAAGTCCTTAAAACTTCATTTTAAAAAACTCTTAAGTGAAAATGTTCTCTTAGAAATGGAAACCTTAAATGACAAACTTTTTTAAGTAAATTGTTTTAGAATTGATCATTCAATATTCAACGATTTCATATTTAAAAAGTAATTTGCTAGATTTGTCCTCTCAAAATTCGTACATTTCTTGGCAAAAAACCAAACTAATTATCATTTCCCTGATTTACCGACCCAGTAATTACCCTAAATTTACACCGATTGAACCACCATGTCTATGATTTCTGAAAATTTGTATATTGTAAATTGCAAGCTTTCATAGATGAAAATTCGATTTTTTTTCTAAGAAATTGTTCAGATTTATGATGCCAAAGTTTATTATTAATTCCCTTAAAAATAAATACAATTAGTTCATTATAACGAAATTGTAAGACAAACGTAACTTTTAAATCAGACGATCACGAAAAACCTGTCTAAAAATAAAAGTCACCCTAGAGAGCAATTTGTGTGCTCCCAGCAGTGTTAGCGAAAAGAACAATTGTAAAAAAAGAAAAAAAGTTAAACGTGAAAGGTACAATGACATTTGAAGAAACTGACTCGATAAAAACAAAGGGCGCAAGGGTTATTAACTCGCTCCTTACACCAATCCCTTCTCGTCTAAAAATTGCATAATAATGCGCAATAACCCGCAGCAATGCACAATAACGCGCAACAATGCATAATAACGCGCAATTTTCGAGCAATGGCGAGATAAGCCAGTAGAATTTTCTTTTACGCCATACATTTGTTAATTTTTTTCATACAGAACTCTCCTTACAGTATCCCCTTTAAAAAATATTATTAAAATTGCCTGGAGTGAATTTAATTATTATTTTATGAATGTGAAAACATCAGAGTTCTTTATTTTTCTATGAAAAACACAATCCATGATTGACAGAACGATTGACAGATCAATTTTTTCAAAAATAATTTTATGCAACAGAACATGAAAAAGATTCAATCATTAAAAAATTGAAATTAAATAAATAACAATATTTTCATGTTAGAAATTTTTAGAAATGTATGATGTTTGAATTATTGATTCTCAATATTACTAATAGTATAATAATCTAAATACATTGGTTTTGAATCAAGAACAAAAAAAAATATTTTATTTTATTTTTATTTTCACGAAAAGAAGGTGTTCTTTTATCTCCAAAAGGAATCATATTTGGGATGCCAAATTGTGAAAAAATAAATAAAACTTGAAAAAGAACAATTTTAGAGATTTTTCGAAACGAAACATTTATTGAATTATTTCAAGAAAAACTAGTTTGCAAAATTCCTACTTCCAAATAGATATGAATTTATACAATTTTGATCTTTCTGAAATTACGATTCAAGTATTAAAGGACGTTGAATTCTAATCCTGACATTATTCAGTTTCAAGTACTAACGAAACAATTTGAAATGTTTTAATCTAAAATTATTAAAAAATTCTTTTTTCACCCTCTTTTTTCAATTGGCATTTTCCACAAATTGATTTTCTTGATTATTTATTTAAATCTTTTTTTGAAGGAAAAAAATTCTTCATGAGCCTTCTTGTAATTTAAAAAAAAAAATTTTAGAGTTTACTTTGGTTTAAAAAATGTACTTTTAATAACATAAAATTGAAAATTATTGCATACTTCTAAAGAATACCACAAATTTAAAATTTCACAACTATGATAGTATATAATAGCCTTAATAACATTCAATAACAAAAATTTTGTTCATCGTCTGTGGAAAAATATTTATCATTTTCCTCAGTAAATTTTTTATTTTGTAAGCTGTTTTTTATACTAAGGAACTCTTTTTTTATGAAGAAATCAAAACGACAAAAAATCAGAAATTAATTTTGGGGTTTGAATGGTTCAATTCACGATATAAAAGCTTTACATTTAAAATTAGTTTACTTTTTCATGTTGTATCTACAATTATAGAATTTTAAAGATTCTAAAATACCATTGTTAAAAAAAATTAAAATATTTTAAGTAATTTTAACAAAAAACATTTTTACACTTCAATCTAAACGAAGCTGAAAGCATTATATTTAAAATGCTTGGAAGTAAATATTTATTTCGAAAGGAAACTGGAAGCATTGAGCATGGAAATCGGTAAAGAACCACATTTTTAATGTTTAAATTGAAAAAATTTGAAATGTGCATTAAAAAAATGTTTCCCAATTTTTATTGAGTTTTAAGCAATTATTTTGTAAGAAATAATTCCTATTTAATACAACCCTCTTTTCCAGTGACCAAAATGCACAGAAAAATTCATAACATTTCAATTTGTTATTAAATGAGATAATCAACATAACTTTTGGCTTACGCGTTTTCCTGAGCATTTTAAGCATAGAAATATATTAGATAAAAATCGATAACATTCAGATGTCGCAATTCGAATTCCAAAAATTTTTAACATTTTTAATTTAGCATGTAATAAAATTATTTTCAATTTTTTTACTATTGCTATAATTTTTTAGGATACCCAAGTTTCCTTATACGTTAAAATAAATTTTTTTTAAATTCATTTACAAAATAAACCCAACGTATGAAAATTACTCGAATTTTAATTTTAATTCGTGACTAGTTATTTTAATCTAGCCCTTTTAACCATTCGTAAATTCTGTCTAGAGAGAAAAATCACAAATTGTTATTCCTTTGATTAAAAAAGATAAATAGCATAACCAATACTTATGAATGTAAAATATAAAATATAAAAGCGAGAGAATTTAATTTAAACAGAAGTGTTTCTAGCACCCTATTTCAATTTAATTTTAATAAAAAAAATTCCAATATCCGATATTAGTCGGGCAATTGTAAAAATTTTATTTCCTGATATGAAAATTTCAAAAATTATTTTAGTCTTTTATCCTTTTCACAATTCCTTGAAGGAGAAGAAAAAATTCAGGGCATAAAATTTATGTAGTATCGGTGGCATTTAACAAAAGTGAAAAAGTCACATTCGGTTTCAGTCGTAAATCATAAAATAATCAGAAGAAAAGGCAGTATTGGAAGCTGAATTTCAGACCTTTAATATTCGTGATCACTGCAAGACTTTTAATGGTTTAAAGAATTTACCTTATAAATTCAAGTATAAAATTCGAATTATTTATTGCAAAAAAATTTTTTTATACCCTTGACATTTTTACTTAAAATGAAAAGAATTCAAAGGCTGTGCGAGAACTAATATCTACTTGGTTTCTAAATCGTAACCTTTTTGCTTTAAACAAGCATCGTCAATCACGCGCTACACGGGTGTGTAGATTTTTTTATTTGAGGAAAAATCATTTTTAATATAAAAGAAAAACGTTGTATAACTATTTATTTTTAAATTTATTTTTTATGGAATGTTATATAATACAAATTTCGTAAGATTCTTGAAGATATTTAAAAAAAATGTTATTTAGAATTATCAAATTCAAAGTTTAACTAAATAATTGAATTTTCAACAAAAAATATGATTTATCAACGAAAAATTTAATACATAATATATATTTGGAGCAATTAAGATAAAAAATTTTAATAACAAATAGTAGAATTCATCCAAAAAGATGAATTTTTAAGAAAAAAGTGGAATCTTCAACTAAATATTTGAAAATTTTAATAAAATAGTTAAATCCTCAACCAAACCAGAATAATTTAAACCAAACCAGATGAATTTTAGCCAAAAATATCAATTTTCTACAAAGCCAAATTTGATACAAAATACATGCATTCTTAACAAAATAGTTACATTTTCTTCTAAGGAGATAAATTGCTAATAAAATGGTTAATCTGTAAAGAAACAAAAATAAATTTTTAACAAATTAGTTCAATTTGTAACCAATTAGTTTAATTTTAAACCAAAACAGATACAAAATTTTATTTCAAAATAGTAGAATTCATAAATAAAACGAGTTTTGAAGAAAATAGTCGAATTTCTAAGCAAATACTTAAATTTTCAACAAAACAGTTGAATCATCAGCCCAAGCAGATAAATTTTTAACCGGGAGTATTAATTTGAATTTTAAATTAAAATAATGAATCTTTAAATAAAAAAACATAATTTTTAACAAATTAGTTTAATTTTTAACCAAAACAATTTGTGATACATAATAAAAACTTCAAATAGCAAATTTATTTTTAATTTTAAAAGGTTTTAAATTTTTGGAAGAAATTTAAAAATATTGTTTTAATTTTCGGAAATTTTTTCACGGTTTTTAAGATTTTTTTATCTCTTGAAAGCTTCTCACATTCCTAAATATATTTTGAACTAACTCAAATTATTTCATCAATTTATCAGATTATTTTAAAAAATTTCCCTAGTATCTTCTATAGTTTTTTTCGTCGATATTCTTTGAAATCTTTTTCTGTATTTTTTAATTTTCTATTAAAATTAATTTTTCCGAATAAAAAATCTGATTGAAAATTTTCACAGAAATCAGAAATTAGAAATCTTCGAACATTTACGTTTTGTTTCAAATTTGTTAAAATTTTTTTATTCTACACAATGAAAAAAATTTCCTTAACATCTTCCACATTATTTGTTTTAATAATGGAATATTTAATAAATATTATTGTCAACTTATTTTTTTTAAATAAGAAATACATTTAACAATTTTTCAAGCTTTTAAAGAAAATTTTAAGATGATTTTTTTATTGCCTTGAAACCCTTTAAATTCTTAAAAACATCTTAAACTCTCTATTCTGAATTTTTAAGAATCTACATTTTGTTTTAAATTTATTGTACTCTTTTCAAATATTAGGTTATTTTTTAATCCTTTCGAAACTTTTAAATATCTCTTAAACTCACTCAAAAGTTTTCTAAAATTTTTGTAATCTAGCAAAGTTTCCTTAAAATCGTCTAGATCCTTTTTCGAAGTTTTATGGAATCACTGAAAGTGTTTTAAATTCTTTTTCAGTTTGATTTGAAAACATGTTTTTCAAAAAAGAAAATCATTAAAAAGTTTCCCACAAATCTTAAGAAAATTCTTAAAAAGCTCCTATTTCTAAATATTTGTAAATGTACATTTTAATTTTTTTTTAACCTTTTTGAAAATTTAAAATATTTTGAAATCTTTTCAAAACTTGTTAAACTTAGTAATATCTTTTAAAATCATTCAAAGTTCTCCT
The DNA here is from genome assembly GCA_010014905.2 of Druon quercuslanigerum. Classification (NCBI taxonomy): domain Eukaryota; kingdom Metazoa; phylum Arthropoda; class Insecta; order Hymenoptera; family Cynipidae; genus Druon; species Druon quercuslanigerum. The sequence goes on from JAAAKG020201877.1 coordinate 13,393, forward strand.
AAGATTTTTTAGAGCTCTGCAAAACTAAAAAAATTGTCATAAAATCTTCCAAAATTTTAAAATATATTTTTAAAACTCCAACACTCGAAATTATTCTTTAAAAGGCTATGAAATTTTATATTTTGCCAGGAATCTTATTGTCAGTGCCGTGACCCCTCGTAAATTAATGCATTATAACTTTTCTCCATAATTTCATTGTTCACATAGAACCTCATTTAATGCGGTCAATGGATTAATAAAAAAATGTCTTAAACATGCTGTTACAAAGTCAAAAACATAATTGCCGCTTTTATTATATAGGAATTATTTAAAATTTAAATTTTCTCTCTTAAAAATAAATTTTCAAACTTAAAATACTGTTTTGTAAATTTTTATTTTTTCCTAATTATCTGTATATTTTTTATTTTGGTATTAACAAAATATTAAAAGAAAAATATTATAAAAAGCAAAATGTGGGAATAAATTATTGTTTGAAAAGCCAGAAACGCAATCGACTAAAAATATCACGTATGCTCATTATGTAGGTTTAATTTTGTCGAAGCTGATAATAAACCCGACAGGAATGAAAATTCAGCCGCGAGCTTTGTTTTCATTATCGTTTTTTGGACCGCATATTATTCGTCTTCGTGGGAAAGCAGCTGAAATATGGTTTCCAGGCAATTTGCGTCAAGCTTTCGAATTTTGGCGAATAAAAAAAAAGTTCCAAAGCTGAAAAAAAGGTTAACGAAGCTTTTGGCGTTATAGCTCCTGACGATTAAAAGGTAAACGCGAGCGTCAACGCTCATAGGGCTAATAGCCTGTCGTTAACAGAGCTAATCTCACGTGACACATTCTCTGTCCCATGGCACTGACCACGGAGGTGAAGCTGGCATAGGAACTTCCGGTAACAAATCTGACTTCCGTGCCAGGCCGATGTAGGGTCCTTTCTAGGTAGTTTAAAGTTATACAGTTTGTCATTCTAGTGGATTTCGAAGTTATTAATGTGTTAGCACTGAATCTGGAAAAATCATCATGCAAAATCATTTCTCGAGGTCAGGGGACACGAGTACACGCTTGAAGATATTTGCACAGCCTCTTTTCACAATAACTCCTCTGGAAACATCTTCTTTTGCATAGTATATAAGTCTGAAACGATACTCATTAAAAGGTGTATTCGATCTTTAACTTTTAAGTACACTAAATCTACGAAACAAAAAAAGATACAAAGTGACAAAGGTGGTAAGAATTTAAGTGCCCGCATACTCGCTTTGTAAATTTAGTTTTGTCAGGAGGCACTCACGGCGCATCGCTCGCTCCATAAGCAGCCATATTGCCAAAATTTGTTTCCACTATTTAACACGTACCTTTACCCTCGTGGCACAGACTAGCCCACCTGACCTGTTACCATCTTCAAAGGTTCCTGAAAAATCACATGTTACGAGAGGCCATAGTTTACTAGGGAGGCTTGTTTGTATCAGCCACGATAGTACCACTTCCATGTATTTTTTGACCAGATATTTGCTGCGTCAACAGAGCTATCTTCAGTTGGACTCGATGAACTAAGAGCTCTGTGACGTCATGCAAAGTTTAAATTCTTAACCACAAAGTTTGTGTACGTTGCTTAACGTATGTTGACCAGACGTTGCTTTTGCCGTTGCTAATCTAATTTTGTTCATTGAAATAGTGGATTAGTGGTTTATGAGTTGAACTAAAATTAAAAAAATTTACGCATAAGTATAGTAAGTATAACTTACGATATCAATGTGTTAAACAACGAGATTCGTAGCAACTGTTGTAAGAAGAATGTTAAACCGGAGTTGCCCTGTAAAATTTGTTGCATATATCCGTAGCTTTTTACATTTTACGCTCTTTAAATACAGACTTCGAAATTCGCGTTCGCTTACAGATTTCAACATTTGTGAAATGCACACCTACTTGCATAAAAGTACTGCCAGGCTGGGATTTTGCAAATCACTCTTTAAGCATTTGTATTGTTTAAATTTAATTTGTATTTCGATTTGTTTGAATTTAAAGTTTGAACTACTGCCACATTCGTTAGATATTATTATTAAACCTTCTCGTTTTCCGACATTGCTTTTTATGTGGAAGATGTGAAAATTTGTAACAGTTTTTCTAAATGTTTTCCTTCTTTTACTATATTATTCAATTATTCATATTACACTTATGAAGATTTGTTTTTCTTACTTTTATTGATACATCTTCATAAATTTAATATAAATAATTGAATAATATTGTAAGAGAAGGAAAACAATTCGAAGAACTGTTTTAAATTTTCGCGGGCAGGGTTGCGCTTTGAGAGGGGGGAATGTTTTCTGGAGTCCAACTGAAGATGGCTCTGTTGGCGCAGCAAATATCTGGTCAAAAATACATGGAAGTCGTACTACCGTGGTATTAGCTCCCTGCCCAACTTGAAACATAATTGTAACAGCCGGCAGCGATCTTACTGGACGAAAAACTTCATGCGCATGTGCCAGGAATAAGCATTCATTGGCTCTGTCATTTCCCGCACAATTTAAAAGTTCAAACTTAAATAACTTTGATCTTAATTTTTCAATAATTTACTTTTTTTATTTTTTTTATAGCGCATACGTTTCTTAAATTATAATTAACGATAAAATAATCAAAATTACACATAAAAATTATTACGAGCAGTGTATAACTACTTAATCTTTATGAATTTTAAGGATGAAATATTTTAATAACATAAATCATTATTTTTATTTTATGAAACTAACTTTCAAGCAGTTTGACGTAAAATAATCTAAAGAACTTCATCTAATTTAAATAATTTCTCTTAATCGTTGACAGAAATCCTAAAATAATTTTTTTTAGTTATTCAAAAACTCAGGAGATATTGAAGAACATTTTTTTCCTCCCTATTAAATTTCATAACATAAATAATTTGAATATAAATGATTATGATGTATCTATGTCCATCTATATGTCGAAAATAATTATTTTTGACCTTCAAACACCTAATTTGTATATTAGTTAGCTTAAATTTTTATAAAAAATAAGTAAATTATTTTGTTAATTATTCATATACTTTCATTGCCCCTGAATTTATTAAGGTGATATGGATTTTATATAATTCACTGGTAAAGAGGAAAAAAATATTGTCCTCAAAATCTGGGGTTTTCGTCAAGATTGCAATTAAAAACATAGTTATGTTTAATTTTAAAAATGAAAAATCTGCTACAATATATCTATCGCAAATTTTCTTTCCATGAATTAAAACAAATTTTTAATCGAACAAAAATTGATGGCTGTAAAGATTTTTGAACAGTAAATTCCAGATTTATCTTACTGAGCGAGCATCAGTAGTAACTGATGCATTTAGTCAGACATGCTATCGGATGAAATGGTCAGCACGCTTGTTTCTTTAGCTGTTACTGAAGTCCCTTTATTTTATTTTTAAGTTAATAAAATTCTGCGTCTGATGAACCCAAGTTAAAAGGAAAATGTCACATTCATAACAAAATATTACAAAAGAACGTCAAATTTCGATATTTTTGAAAAATAATATAAATCAGAAAATTAAAAAAAGTTTTAAATGTTTTAAAAATCATTATTTATCGTATTTTAATAAACCCTAGTAATATTTATACAAATATTATTGGTCGATTTTTCACGGAAATTATTTTAGAGCATTTATGAAATTCAAATAATTCAAGGAATGTAAGGAATTCAAAATAATACTGAAACTTAGGGAAATTAAAATATTCAAGGTTTTTATGAACCTGCGAACTTAAAAAATTGCTAATTATTTAATATTATTAGCAATGAATTTAACGAGTCTACAATATTATAGAGAATTCAGAATATTTAAAAAAGTAAGGGATTTCAGAACATATTTGGAATTAAAGGAATTAAAACTAATTTAAAAAATGTTTAAAATTAAAATAATTATCAATTTAATAATTAATTTTTTGGTTGATGATTCATATTTTTATTTCAACTTCTTTTTATTAAAAATTTAACCCTTTTGTAAACACTTTTTATAAATTATTATTTTTTAACTGAAAATTTTACTATTTTATGCTTGGGTGAACATTTATCCTCTTACTTGGAAATTCATCTATTTGATGAAAAATTCATGTATTTTATTAAAAAATTCATTTTTGAACTGAATTTTGAATTATACATATTATTTTTCTTCAAACATTTATCTTCTTTAGTTAAAAATTCAACAATTTAAAATTATTAATATAATAAAATTTATTCTTTAAGGTAGAATTTTTTTAAATTAATTTTTCTTTCGCTTAAAATTGTTTTCTTTTTAAAAATGATTTTATTAACTAAATATTTTGTCAACAAATTTTTTATTGATCATTAATATTTTCGGTAGAAAATTCATTTGTTTGGTTGAAAATTTAACTCTCACGTTGAACATATATTTTATTTGCTTAAAAAATTATTTCTTTAACTAATTATTTCAGATAAAAATTCATTTATTTTTTTGCAAATTTTTTTTTGCTTGAAAATTCTATTAAAAGGTTCTAATATTCGAAATAAAATTCATGTTTTGTGCTAAAAATTATGCTTTTTTTGGTAGAAAATTAGTTTTTTTATCGAAAATTAATTTTCTTAATTAAAAATCTAACAAAACTTTTTGTTGAACATTCTTCATAGACACTTAATCTTTGTTTGCAGAAAATTCATTTATTTGGTTCAAAATTTAACTATTTGAATGAAATTTTATTTTAGTTTCTTAGTAACTATTTTATGTAACTGAAAACCAAACTATTATATATTGTTTTCTAAATTTTTCTTTCAGGGTGAAGATGTGTCTTTGTAGTAGAAAATTTAAATTTTTGTTCACAATTTAATTATTAAGTTGAAGATAAGTTTTTGTTAATAAAAAATAAAATTTCCTAACTAAAACTTTAATTATTACATATTTCGTCTAAATTTTTTTAAAGACATTTATTCTAATTGGTTGAAAATTTATTTGTTAGGTCGAAAATTCAACAATTCAAAAACCTATTTCTTTAACTTAAACCTAAATTATTCTATTTTTCGCTAAAACCTGATATTTTTTAGTTAAAAATTCATCTATTTTGTTGAAAATTTTTCTTTTTTTGGTAGCAATTTAATCTTTTTGATTGAAATATAGTCTTTTTCATTGAAAATTAATTTTCTTAACTAAAAATGTAATTATTAAATTAGTCGTCAAAATTTTATATTTTTCGATACATATTTATTGTTTTTGGTTAAGAATTTATTTGTTTGAAAGAAAATTTTGCTATTTTATTAAAATTTTATTTCATTTGGGTAAAAACTGATTTCACTAACTTAAAATCAAACTATTCTATTTTCTGTTGAAAATTTATTCCTTGAGTTGAAAATTCATCTATTTTGTTAATAATTTTTCTGTTTTTGGTAGAAAATTCATTTTCTAGCTCGGCAATTTAAATATTTGATTAAAATTTTATTTCATTTATTTTGTTGAAGACTTTCCGTACTAAAAACTCCACATTTTGGATAAGATTTTTCTTTTTTTATCATTAATAATTAAAATAATTTTAATACAAATATCAATTATTACACTTTTTATTTAGAAATTTTTATTAAAGATTGATCAGTTTAGTTAAAAAATGTAGAAGATTCCCTTTCTTTTGGTTGTAAATTAATTATCTTTTCTGAAAATGTAATAATAATATTTTTAATTATTAGATCTTAATCAATTGAAACTCAATTCTTTTTTTCTTTCGATTTTTGTGACCAATATTATATTTAAAATTTTGAAATTAACATTTATCAACTCATTTTGAGTTACTAACTTTGGGAAGATTCCTAAAAAATAAGAGTTTTCTGCAACACCCCCATAAATTTCTTGGTAAGAAATAAAAGTCCACTACAAATCTGAAACATTTGATCTGAAAAAGTGGAATTTTCCCCAATTTTCACCCCTGACCCGTACGATTTATGCCCCCATCTCACGAAGAGAAGAATAAAGGAATGACCCAGTGTTGCAGTTTTAGCCATAAAATGAGGACAGAAGAGGCAGTAAAAAATAATGAAAATGGACAGGGTGGGTTTGGATTGAGTTCAACCCAAAGGAGCTTGCATCTCTCATTTTTCTTCTGATATTATTTCAGAAATGCCCTATGATTATTTTAAGAGAAAAAAAGACAAAATAAAATTTTGGAAAAGGGTGAAAAATTGCAGTTTATTTTAGTTGTTAACATTTTTATTCAGTTCTGATCACGTCACTTGTTAAAAAATATTAAAGTTTTAAGTAAATAGTTGAATTTTCAATCAAAAAGATAAATTTTCCACCAGTAAGACGAGTTTTCAACAAATTACATAAATTCTCAACCAAATAATTAAATTTTAAATCTAAATAAGATAAATTTGGACCAAAAAATGCAATATTTTAATTTTTAATACAATAAAATTAATTTTCAATAAAGGAATTGAATTCTTACCCGAAAAAGATAAATTTTTAACCAAAAATGTAATAAATAATATTTCACATTAAAAAATATTTTTTTATTTTCAATTAAATATCAGTTAGACTCCACTTTTTAATTAAGAAAATTGATTTTCTAGGGTTGGTGGTAGAAAATGAAAACAAAAAGGATTTTAACATACTTGTTTCAGTCTTAAATTTCTGATATTACCGAAGTTTGTAGAACGTCATGGTTCAGCTCAACAAATTTAAAAAATGGCTAAAAACGCCGTTTTTAGGGATTTCATCCCCTATTTTATAAGAAACGTGACGTGATGAAAAGTTTTTGAACCCATATTTGTGTTTAGCACGAAAAATCCATTCGGAAACACTAGGTGCCGTCTTATTTGCATCGAAAAAGTTAAAATTTGCAGGGCAGTGTTATTAACCTAACCATTAAATTTTTAACCAATAAAATTAATTTTTGGACCAAATAAAACGAGTTGTTAACAAAGACATGGATTTCCAACTAGATAGTTAAGTTTACAAATAAAAAAGATGAATTGTCTGCGAAAAATGGAATAGTTGAATTTACACTTGACAACATTAATTTCCAACCAAAAATTTGAATTTTCTGCGATAAATGTCATAATTGATATTTAAGCCAAATGAGATAAAAAATTTTAATTTCGCACAATTTATTTCAAAAGAAAAGACGCATTTTCAACAACAAATAATTTTAAATCTCAACTAAAACAGATTAGAGTTCCAACCAGACTGTTGCATTTTTAACCAGAAAGATTAAATTTCTACCATGTGAGACAGCATAAAAATTTATTACCCGCAGATGCTTAATGTTTAAATACTTTTTTCGATGAAAAAATAAAACAAAAATAAGTGTAATGGACAGTCCCTAAAATGTGTTTTTCTTTTTGGTTAGAAATAATCGTAAGGATCTTCTTTTGGGTTGGACTCAATAAGCCAATCTACAATATGATATTTACAATTTTGACATTTACGTTAACCAACTCATCTTCAGTTACTAACTGTGGAAATATGCCTAATAAATAAATTTCTTCTACGATACCCCTACCGAAAAAAATTCCATTTTGATCAGAGAAACCTCATCAAAGTGTACTCTAAAAAGTTGAACCACAATTGGTTTATATTGAGCAAAAAGAATGTTTAAAGCAAATCAATTGTTTGTTAATTTTTACACGGATGAAGAGATTAAACATAAGTTTGGTTCAAAATGATTTCGTAAGAAAAGGACCAGAAGCCAAAATAAAAACCCTAATTTTTTCTGTGCCATAAATTTCTTTGTAAGGAATAAAAGTCCAGCACAAAGCTCTAAAACATTTAATCTGAAAAAGTGGATCTCCTTCAATCTTCATCCCTTACCCATACGATTTACGCCCCCATCTCTGGAACAGAAGAACAAACGAATGACCCAGTGCTGTAGTTTTAGCCATAAAATGAGGACGAAAGAGGCAGTAAAAAATAATGAAAAATTGGATCTGACGGTTCCGGGTGTCACTGCTTGCACGATTAGACGTTTAGGGCATTTAGGAGTGGTGCTATTGTCGAGGAAGGCTGGAATCAAATTTGCCGTGCAACGACCAACCGGCAGTTTCCAGGGAAGGAAGAAAGGAAGGAAGACACCTGTAGTGTGTCGAGAATCTTGGAGATATAGAGTCGGAGGATAGTGCCCAGGGCGTATTGCAGCGTAATACAACGTAGAGGGAGAAAGCGCTGTTGAGGGTGGCTTTGGGAAAAGGGGATGAGAAAAGGAGATGAGTGAGTGGGGTTGGAAGGGAATGCCGGGTGGTTGCTAGCTGACGTCAGAGAATAGATTGTCGGATCTATTGTTAAACGCGACTACCGGCTACTTGGCACCGACATCATAACCTACTTGCAACGGCCATTGGCATGCCTTTAAATTCGGCACTATTGGCTCAAGTCTGCCTCGAGCAGATCACTGCCGGTCCTGGCAACACATCATCACCAGTCGCCTGCCTACAGCGTATATCATGTTTCACTGCATCGAAAAAGCTTCAAAAACCATACATCCCAAATAATATTTTTTTTTATTTGAATAATTTAAAGTAATAATTCGATAACACTCATTGCGAAAAACAATACTCGTAGTATTAGTATGAAACAAGTCTGGTGTTGGTCATGCAAAAGAAACATTGAGTTCCTTTATACTCATATTGAAACCCTTCGAACTCACATTGAACCCTTAGAATTCACATTGAATTCATTTGAATTCTATTGAGTTCTTTTACTTCTATGTATTCTTTTTATTATTTGAAATGCCTTCAGCGTTTTTAAACTCTTTCAAATCCTTTTCAATTATTTTAACTGCCTTTGAATATTTTGATTTCGTCAAAATTCCCGGATACATCTTAAATTCTTTGAATTCTCTGAAATCCTTTCAATTCTCGGAATATTTTTAAATTCTCTGAATTCCTTTGAATTACACTGCAGTCCCGCTTTGAAATTTCCCATTATAGGGGACAAGGTAGTCCAAGGGGACCGTACCCTAGGAGGTTAATCGTATCGCCTGCTTAAGTTAGTTGCAAAAATGTCGCAGGACATTCGCTTCATTTCTCTTTCAGTCACTCAGTGTTTAGGTTATGCGTTGCGTAACTAGGTATAACTAGGCGTTACGAAAACTTCGAAGGGAAACAAGAGAAATCGTTTACATTTAAAGAGAAATATAAGTTTAATAAATATAAGTTTTTAGACGAAGTGAAATCAAGTGCCTCAGAACAGTCTATTCTATAGAATTTATATTTTGACCAGAAATTTTACAATTGTTTAGAAGAAAAATCTGTCCAAGTTCGATTTTACCAGCATTTAAAATAAGTAATTGGATTGTTATCTTTTTCAATTATGATAGCATTAACTTTACATTGCGTAATTCAACAATCTTTTAATTTTAAAATTTTCCATTTTGGATATTTATTTTTAAGCTTAAGTTATTATTTTAAAGAATTTTAAAATGCACACTTGAAGAAATGAACAAATAAAAATGAAATGCATTCAAAGTTGAAAATTTTTTATAACAAAATTTATCACTTTAAAATTTATTATTTATTTAAATATTTAAAAGTTCTGAAAAAAATTTCAAAAATAATTTTAAAGTTCAAAACATTTTTAATATTTTCTTGATTTCTCAAGATTTTGAAATTAAACTTTGAAGCTTTTCAAGGATTTTTTAAAACTATTTTAAATATAAATAATTTAACTTTTTATTTACGAATTATTTAGTTTAAAAAATTTAAATTTTCACTTTTCATTGTTTCCAGCTTAAAATTGTTTCAAATAATAAAATATTTTGAAAAATTAATTTTATTGATTGATTCTTTAATTTCGAGCATTGAAAATAAAAATCCGAATGGAATGGAATCTGAATTCTAGGCTTTACTAAATAATGAAAAGAACACAGCAAAATTCAGAAGAATTACAGGAATTAAAGGATTCTAAAGAATTCCAAAAATTCAGAAAATTAAAAATGTTTTAGGAATTCAGAATCTTCAACAGAATTGATGGAATTTAGAGAATTGATGGAATTTAGAGAATTGATGGAATTTAGAGAATTCATGGAATTCAGAGAATTCATGGAATTCAGAGAATTCATGGAATTCAGAGAATTCATGGA
>JAAAKG020201888.1:0-23453 GCA_010014905.2 Druon quercuslanigerum
ATATATATATATATATATATTTTTTAATTTCTTACAAAAAATGTGTGTGATCTACAATTTAAAAAAAAAAGATATTCATGACACATATACTCAAAGTTTTTACCCTATCTCTTATTTTACATTTTGATAAGAAATGTCTATGCATTTGACGAATACTTTAACATAGTTTCAATGTTTTCAGATATCCTTATCACATTTTTTTTCGTAAAAAACGCTATATTCTATTTATAAATCGATATCTAGCATCTATTGATTTACTATCGTTAATTATAAGCGGATCTGCTTCGCAAACATTCTAGGGACGAGAGCAAATCGCTGTGCAAAATTTTGTTTAATGGTATAACTGACAAATTCCGAAAAATAAAATTCCCAAATAATAAAATTCACTCACTTTAAAATTTCCGAATTTGAACAATTAAAAAAATTGTTTTTCGATCAATATTATTTATTTGGTTAAAATACAATAACTAATTTTTTTAATTGTTATTTTTTATTCAAACAATTATTTTAAGATCTTTAAAAATTAAAAATAATTTTTTGTATAGAAATATTTTAGCAGTATATTTTCAATAAATAAATAGTCTTTTTTTAAATAAATTTTTCCAACTGTTTAAATTCGGGAGTTTTATTATTCGGGAAGTTTCCGATTTGGCATGTTTATTACTAGAAAATTTTATTATTCATTTATTTATTAAAAACACAACAATCAGATATTTTTAACGAAATACATTATTCTTATTCTTTATAGGTTTTAAAAGTATTGTTCGAATTTCAAATAAATATAATTGAAAAAAAATGTAAGCAGCATTATATTTTTTCAAATACTGTTAATTTAAATTAAAGCAATAATTTTAGAAATTTAAAAAAATAAAAAAAAAATATTTTTTGAAAAATAATTGAGTATTGTATTTTTAATAAATAAATAATATTAAACAAATTTAATTTTGTAAGTTTGGAAATTTTCTGTTATGTGTTTTATTAATCGGAAATTTTCCCATTCGGGAATTTTATTATTCTCAATTTTTCAGATGTTTCAAAAATCTAATTAATTATTACTAAAAATACAAAAATTAAATATTTTCGTAGAAAAAATATTTTTAATCTTTACATTTTTTAAATTATTGTTTGAATTTAAAATAACTATAATTGAAAAATTTTTATTCAGAAATATATTTGTTTCAGTTGCAGTTATTTTAAATTCAAACAATAATTTTAGAAATTTTTAACATTAATAATAATTATTTTTTGAAAAATATTTGATTATTGTATTTAAAAAATATTTATTATAAAATAATCTTTTTAATTATTTAATTTCAGAAATTTTTCAGTTCAGATATTTTTTAATTCAGCAATTTTCTCTCGGGATTTTTATTATTCGGGAAATTTCCAATTCGGGAATTTTATTCTCTAGGGAGTTTTATAATGAGAAAATTTCGTTATTCGGAAATTTTACAGTGTCGGGAATTTTATTTTTCGGGATTTTCCAGCTACCCCAAAAATATTATCAATTTATTGAAAGGAAAATAATCAAATATTTTTAATAAAATAAATTTTTTTAATCTATATAGTTTTTAAAAGTATTGTTTTAATTTGAAATAACTATAATTGAAAAAAATGCATCAAGAAATATATTTTTTTCAATTGCTGCTATTTTAAATTCAAGCAACATTTTTAGAAATTTTAAACATTAAAAATAATTATTTTTTTTAACATATTTGATCATTGTATTTTTAATAAATAAATAATATTCAAAAACAATTTAATGTGTAAATTCGGGAATTTTGTTTTTCGCAATTTATTTTTTTATTAAATTATATATTTTTTTATCAAGTTTAGCTATGGCCTAATTTTAAAAATGCTTAGTATTTTACTTTGATTGAGTTTATTGGAAGAAAATTAAAAATAAGTTAACAAAATTTTTAAGGTTGAGTATCTAAAAATTTGTGTTTTAATTTTTTCAATATTTAATATCTATTAGTATAGTATTTAAATTGTTTCTGAGAAATAATTGTGTAAACTGCCTGAATTATTATAGTGCGAAACTCTTACAAGTTTTAAAGTTTGAAAGTTTGAAAAGTGTGTCGCTGATAAATAAATAAAGCACCCCTCGCCTATCTTTTCCCAGTAGGTGTGAGTATAGTTTTATAAAATTTATGAGATCGCTTCCAGTTAGCGTAATCCGTGAAATTGAGTGAAGGCTAATGAATACTATCAAATAGTTAGGAACTTATAATTTAAAAAAATGTATTTGTAATAATTAAAATTAGCTGAATTAACGCTTTGAATAAATTAATTAAATTGACCCTCGTTTTCTACAAGGATAAAAATAAGGAACATGTAGGTTTCTTTAAAAAAAATTAATAATTAAAATTTTCGAATTGAAAGCGTTTGAAATTTACAAAAATATATTATATAATTTGGAAGCATTTGGAGTTAAATAATTTTACATTGAAGAATTTTAAATAAGAAAGTCTCAAAATTTCAAACCATTTTAATTCAAAGCGCTCACAATTAAACAATTTTATTTTTATTTAAAAGGGTGAAAATGGAATATTTTTAGATTATATTTTCGAAATTGGAAAATTGAAAATTCAAAAGAATTGAAATTGTATTATTTCAAATCGAAAGCGGTTAAAATCCCCAGACAAAAAAAATATCATAGTGCGAAATACAACATATTTTCGATTATAAAAATTTTTAATTGAATTACTTTTTTTTAAAGTTCAAAATAAAAAAAAACATTATTTTAGGGAAAACATTAAAAACGAATAATTTTCTTTTATGGAACTTTAAAAAAATAAACAAATCAAAACTTTTTTAAAAAATTAAACAAAAATCTAATCTCCAAGAATTGTGAAAATAATCTTTCTATGCACATGCCCTTTGAAATTTCAATGATTGAAATTAATTATTTATTTCAAGTTACAAACGTTTCGATTTTAATTATAAATTAAACCTTATGAAAATTGATGATTTTTCGAAAGTTTAATTTAAATTCGTTTAATTTTTAACACCTTATTTAGAATTATTAGTCATACTTGAAATTGCCTCATAAAATATTTAAAAAAATTTAATGAGTGGTTTTTTCAAATTTTCAGCTAAAATTCGGATATCATTAAAAAAATTTTTTTTTAAAACACAAAATAAGATTACTTTATATGATTCCAAATTTTAATATTTAGCATTGCTGTCGAATAAAAAATAATTCAATTCTTAATGTTTAGTTATAAAATATTTTCGCTTTTAAGGACTCAAATAAAAACAAAATAATTTATAATATTTAATCTAAAATTATCAAATTTAAAATGAAAGCTTTTAATACCAAATTTAAAAATTTTAAAAGGTTTAATAGTGAATGTGTCAAAAAATTAGGTGATTTCGAAGCAAAAATTTTCGCACTTAAGCTTTCGAGTAAAAAGACCTTTAGATTTAAGAGCTCAAAAATAAAAATACTTTAGAAATCAACATAATTAACTATAATTTTTAATTGAAATTATAGAAATTTTCAACATTCAAAAAATTTGTAATAAATTAGTTGTTGATAGCATGCATATTTTTGGTTTTAATCGCAAAAGAATAAAATAAAATAAAAGAGCTACAAATCTTTAATTACTAATTTTTTGATAAGACGCGTAGTTTTTGCTCATTAAAAAAAATAACATTAATAATAAAAAAAAGCTTCAAAAACGACACAAGGTACGAAAAACAATTGACAGAAAAAAGTTCTTCAGCCAAAAAAGATGGACAAATTTGTTAACAATAACTTTTAGATAGGAAAAGTAGATTTTCTTTTTTTCGTTAAAAATAAGTTTAACAATAATTTCTTTTAAACGACACGCTTTAACAAAAAAGAATTCACAATCATCAAATTACAATTGTCGATGTTTTGACCTTTAATTTTAAAAAGTCTGTAAAAAAAGGTGGGGGAAATAAAAAGACAGTCACAGATGAATAAAGCAAATTTTATGCAAAAGTGTCATTGCGTGTTATCCATAGAGATATTACAGATAGAGTAGGCATGCCTGTAAGTGAGAGCGTCCACTGAATGAAAAGAGAGAGAGAGAGAGAGAATCGGATTGGTATCTCTGTCTCTCTCTTTCACTGCGTACTGCGCATAGGTTACTTTATTTTATTAGTGTACATATTTATTAACGGCTGCGAGAATGTCATTGCGCATGCTCCAGTAGACAAAGACAGCAATGCCAAATTTATCGTCTCTCTCTTTCTAACGAGCGCACATTCACACTTACAGGCGGCCAATAGCACGCCTACTCTATCTGTAATATCTCTATGGTGTTATCGCCATGGTAGTACGACTTCCATGTATTTTTTGACCAGATATTTGTTGCGCCAACAGAGCCATCTTCAGTTGGACCCCAGAAAATATTCCCCCCTCTCAACCCACGCCCGTGAAAATTTAAAACAGTTCTTCGAATTGTTTTCCTTCTTTTACAATTTTATTCAATTATTTATATTAAATTTATGAAGATTTATCAATAAAAGTAAAAAAAAAATCTTCATAAGTTTAATATGAATAACTGAATAATATAATAAATGAAGGAAAACATATCGAAGAACTTTCACAAATTATATATACCGTTTGATAATATGTAATTTGATTTAAAAAGTTATTATTACAGATCTAACGAATTCGTCAGCAGTTCAAACTTTAAATTTAACCAAAAATGTACAAAATCCCAGCCTGGCAGTATTTGTATGCATAAAATGTAAAAAGCTATAGGTTTATGCAATAAATTTTAGAGGGCAACTCCGGTGAAACAACAAGCTCTTAGGTATTCAGTCAAGTGGCTCAATTCATTTACCTAATATTCGCTACTATCAGATAAGTTCTTTCGGAATTTATGCATTAATTTCCACTAATTTCACTCATGAACCACTAAATCACTCTTTCAATGAAAAAAATTAGATTAGCAACGGCGAAAGCAACGTCTGGTCAACAAACGTCAAACAAGGTACACAAACTTTGAGGTTAAGAATTTAAACTTTACATGACGTCACAGAACTCTTAGTTCATCGAGTCCAACTGAAGATGGCTCTGTTGGGGCAGCAAATATCTGGTCAAATAAATACATGGAAGTCATTCTATTTTCTAATTCTCAGCTTCTAAGCAAAAAAAGTTTTTATTTAAACATTTTGCGCAATTAAATTTTTAAATAGTAGGTTTTTATAAAAGCTTTTTACTTTTAATTAATATATTTTTTCATTAATAATTGTATGCAAAATGAGCATGAAAAAGATTCAGCCAAGAAGTATGTTTTTTTTAAAACAAAATTGTTAAATTTTTAACAAAAAATGTAATTTTCAACCAAATAATTAGACTTTTTAATTGAAAAGAATGAACTTTCAACCAAAAAATTGGATTTTATTTGTGGGTTTAATTAAATTAAATTTTAACCAGATATGTGTATTTTTAGCAAAAAAAATTAAATAAAATAAAGAGATGAATTCTCAAATCAGAAAAATAAATCTTAACAAAATAATTGAATTTCCTGCAAAAACAAATTTGTTATTTAAAAATGAAAAAATTGCAATTAAATTGTAGAATTTTCTACCCAAAAGTATGATTTTTAAGTGTTTGAGTTTTCAACAAAATAATTAAATTTTGGACAAAAAAGATAAATCTTCAACCAAAAATGCAGTAGTAAACTTGTTAATCAAAAAGAGTGAACTTACAAACAAAAAAGGAAAAATCAAACAAAAAATCATTTTAGCTTGCAAATTTTTTTAAACAATATTTTGACACTATGTAAAAAAATGTGTGAATCTACAATTATCTGTAATTATTATTATTTTTTAAATATTTACCTCAATACTGTCATAGTCGTCCTGTTTTTCCTTTGCGAAATCTTCGAAAAGGTGAAAAGCAGCCTCAGAGTGAGGAATTTGATCCATCACCTCATTTAGGGACGACCCTTCTAACGGTTTTAAAATTTTACTACCACCAGGATGTTTTTTCAAAAAATCACTAATCTCGTACACTTTTCCTCGATAGTTTACAACAAATTCCTTCTCGTCTTTCGACTGCATCTCTTTTTTCTCGATTAACACTTTCAATTTTAAAATTTCATGTTTGTTATCCATTGCACTTTTTTTCATTTTTTATTTCCGGATCCAGAGACAACAAATAATTTTCCCTGGACGTGTCCATCTCTCACCTACAATACTGAATACACACTTTTCAGATAAACAAAAATCACTTAAGATCTTATCAAATACAGTCGCTTCTCTTTAATCTTGATAAGGAGAATTACGTCAATTCCATATTAGATAAAAATTTAGGTGCGTCTGAGATACGTTGTAAACAAAAAATAAAAATAAAAACTATCAGTATCATTAAAAAAAGTCGGTTAGCTGTATAAATCGCTTTTCATAAAATATTTTCAAAAATTTTAAAAGTACTTACTTATTTTTAAATGACAGCTAATTTAAGAATAATAGTTATTTGTTATTTATAATAATGATTAAATGTACCTACTTATTTTTGTGTATGCTATTAATTTTTACTTAAATAAAAAATTTTTTATAAAAGGTGCAGACCGTCGACTACTTCGATTGGGTAATCTTCTTCAACTAGCCGGAACAAACGCGACACGTTAGACGCTCTAGAGTCTAGAGTCTAGACTATAGTGTCAGCGTTTAATAAGTAAAGATATTCACTCCACTGATATTCTTATTTAAAAAAAGCAGTGGCGCAGCTAGAAAAGATGACGCCTATAGCATGTACTGAAAATGCCCCCCCCCCCCACAAAAAGCAAAACACGTATTAAAGTACCTCTCCACTTTTGGTTTAGCCGCAGTGTCGAGGGTTGCCTAAATCGGGAGTCTAGACACGTAAACAGTCAGGGCTATGAAATTTTCAATAATTAGAAGGAATTTTCAAATTATTTTAAGATTTTAGGGAATTTAAAAAAAAATGTAAAAATTGCAAAGGATTTTAATAATTTTAGGGTCTTTTTAAAAATTCCAAGAAATTTTCAGAAACTTTGCAAAATTTAAAGGGATTTCAAAAGACTTTAAAGGATTTTAAATATAATATTTCAAAGAAATTGAAATATTGTAGATGATTAAAAAAATTTTAATCTGATTTTATTTGATTTCAATAATTTGAAGGAATTTCAAAAGGGTTTTAAAATTTAGAAATTTTTGTACCATTTCAAAATATTTTTAAATTTTAAAAAGGATTAGAAACTTTCGAAATATTCTTAAAATCTTAAAAGTTTTTGTAAATTTCCAAGCATATTAAAATAAAGAATTTGAAATATTTTTATCGTATTTTAAAAGACTCGAAGGATTTAAAATATTTTAAGGTATTTATAAAAAATTCAAGACATTTTGAAGAGCTTTAAACAAATCTAAAAAGATTTCACAGAATTTAAAATATTTCAGAGAATTAAAAAAATTAAAACTACTTGGTTGTAAATTAATCTGTTTTCAAGAATTCAAAACAAAATAATTTCAAAACATTTTAGGTTAAAAGATGCATTTTAAAGAGTTTTAAAAAGTTCAAAGGGATTTTGAAAGATTTCAAGGAATTTGAAATATTTTAGGGAATTTAAAAAGGTTTTCAGAAATTTTTAACAAATTTGGAATATAGTATTTCAAAGAAATTGAAATATTGGTGGGAATTATAAAAAATTTTAATTCATTTCATTAATTTGAAGAAATTTCAAACGGTATTAAACTTTTTTTAAAATTGTTAACATTTCAAAAGATTTTTAAATTTTCAAAAGGATCTTTACATTTCCAAATTAATATTATTTTCAGTTAATTTCAGTAATTGAATGGTATTTCAAAGGATTTGTAATATTTTGGGGTATTTCAAAAAATTCCAAGGTTAAATTCAACTGTTTTGTATTTCCAGTAAAATTGTTTTTTTTTTCAATATCAACTATTACATTTTTGGTTGAGATTTAATATTTTTTGCTTAAAAAAGCAACTACTTTTTTGGAAAAATGTTGGGAAAAAAGCACTTTCACTTTTATAAATTTTCTTGTATTTCTTTGAAACCTTTGACTTTTAGAGTGTTAAAAAAGTTCTGAGAAATTTTTAATAGATTTCAATAATTTGGAAGGATTACAAAATATTTAAAAGACTTTAGGGTACTCTTTAAAATTTTAAGAAATTTTCCAGAGTTTTAAAAAGTTTTCGGACGATTTATTAAAATTTCAAAAGGCTTTAACTATCTTAGGGAATTTTATAAGTTTCTAAGAAATTTCAAATAGATTTCAATGATTAGTATAAATTTTAAAGGATTTTCAGGATATAAGGGATTTTTTTTAATTCTCAAGAAATTTTCAAGAGTTTTAAAAACCCCTCAAAATTCTTTCAATATTTTAAAAAAATCTCCAAATCCTTTGAAAATCCCGTAGTTTCTAATTTAGGCCCTTTTAAAAGTTTCTTTTAAATATCTTTTAATTTTTTAAATCGTTTGAAATCCTTTCAAAAAACTTTGAAATTTCTAAAATGCTTTCGAATAACTTTAATTTGTAATTTAAATCTCTGAAAAATAACCGTTTATGTAATTTTTAATTTTTTTAATCTCTTGAGATCATTTGGAATAACCTTAAAATCCCTAAAATCCTGTAGAAAATCTTAATTTCTAAATTAAAAACCCTCAAAATTTTTTATCTCTACAAATTTTGGAAATCTTTTGGAAAAAACTCAAACTCTTTAAAATTCTTAATTTATATTTTAAATACCCTTGAAATTTTCTTCTAAATCCCCTGAACTTTTTTAAATGTCTTCACTAATTATAATCCCCTCAAAATTTACTTTTGAATCCTTCTAAATGTTTGAAATCTTTTAAAATCCTTTGAAATAACCTTAAAATCTTTACATATTCTTAAAAAAAAACTTAATTTACAGTTTAAATGACTTTAAAATTTCCTTTTAAATTACTTAAAATTCTTTCAAAACCTGTACAATATTAGGATTTAATAAGAATTGAAAATTTTACCTGAAGAGAAAGCAAAAAAATAAAAGTGTAGATAATTATTATTGTTAAGTGAACATTACGAAAAATTTTATTTCTTGACAGAATTTTGAGTGGGAACAGAAACAAAAACTTTATTTCTGATTAGCTAAATTCACTCATTTCAAAACACTGTTAATTATAATATCTTTTTATTTCTCGCACATATCATAAAATGTTCCACATTGTACAAAAGAAATCAATTATTTCATTCTTTTCTATTTTAGTATAAATAAAATGTCGTAAAAAAGTTACATTTCATGTGTCATATATTTCTTTATTTATTGAAGAATTAATGTAGAATTGTACAAATTTATCCCGAAAAATGTTCCAGGAAACAGTATTTGCACATTTTTCGATTTAAATTTGTATAATTTTGAATTAAATCGTTTATTTTCTGTAGTTTTAATTCACACACACATTCAAATAAAACAAACACATACGTGCACCAACACATAATTACATTTCCGTTCGCGACTTTCTTTTAGATAGCGCCACTGTCAATGTAAGTGGTCAAAGCCCTCCATACGAGTCGATCCAGCCTTAATTCAGGGGATTCGTCATGCCCACGATGCGGCCATGACATTGCTAACCTTCAGCCCAGATTAGTCATCGATCGATTCAACTTTGGCAACTTTTTTTCGGCGGATGTTTATAAAACGTGATGTTTAGGGCATAAGTTGGCTCTCCTAAAGAATTTCTTTGTTCCTAACTCCGCCCTGCAAGTTACAGAATCAATGCTTGTACCAAAACGACGAAGCTGTGCTCCACGAAAAATGCTCCCCTACTAGCCCATGCCCGGCACTATTCAAAGAGCCGACTGTATTTAAATCGTTGTTTTGGATCGATAGGACCCCTTTATAAATATCCGATCTCGTTTTCGAATTTGAAATTCCAGTTTTGCTTAAAGGATTTCAATTAAGTTTCTGAACAGCTATATTATTGTTGGAGAGTTCAGAAATATTATTTTTATTTTCCAACTCTGTTTTCAAGATACGTCGCGCGACCTTGATACTAGTTATAAGGGTATGGGTTGCACGTGTGCACTTACTTTAAAGTGAACATACGTCCTGTTTTTGGCAGGACTGTCCTGTTTTTTAGCAGTTTGTCCTGTCGAGGTGACCGTCCTGTCAAACGTCCTGATTTTAGCAATTCGTCCTGTTTGTCCTGCAAATGGGTTTTTTTTGTAGAAAAACCAGGAATGAGCAGAAAACGAAACGCAGAAAACAGAAAATCATAACAGTGAAAGAGAGAGTGAATCTGTCTCTGTCTCTTTCACTCTTACGATTTTCTGCTAAAATGGAACGGCATTCTGAGTTGCTCTCTAGGTTCTCGACCAATCAAATTTGAGGTTTCAACATTGCGAATAGTCTAGAATCCAATGATATTCGACAAGCTGCTCTATCATTGGCTGAAGATTTATAGTACTTTCTTTCCTTATACTCGCTTCCCTTCTTTCGCCAAACCACGACAATCTTTTGTTGTAATTAACCTTTACCTTTAGTAACCTCGCTCTGACACTTGCGCTGAAAAAAAATTAATTTACAGATAATTGGAAGGTCTAATTATCGATTTTCATGCGCCCTTTGGGATTTTCGAACGAAAAATGTGCCTTTCGCGAATCTACAAAAAATTGTGGAATATAGTTTGTGTCTCCCAGGAACTAATGCTCCTGCGGAGCGTGTTTTTTTCGGGGGTAAATAAAATATTGACAACAGAAAAAGCTCAATTGACAGTCGAAACGTTAAAATCATTACTTCTTGTTAAATACAATTTAACTAGTTCTAGCGTATATTTATTGTAACGTTATTAAAAATAATGACGAAATTTTGCGAAAATTGTGTTCCTTGGAAAAATATGTGTAAAAATATATGCAATTATATATAAAATATGTAATATTTGCTGCGTTTATTGAAAATATTATGTTTCATGACTCGAGAGTATTTTGTAAGCATTTTGAATCCCCCCCCCCCTCTTAACCACTTAACGTCCTGTTTTTAGCATTTCAGATATGGTCACTTTAACTTACTTGTTACAGCCCTTGAACGCTTCGCCAATTCGGGCAATTGGGAGTATTCAGTATACATAAAAATGCATGCTACTCCTCTTTTTCAGGTGACATTTCCCTTTAATAATTTTCGCAGTTTTTTGTTTTATTTATTCGCCTCCTCTCGAGTACTGGCCGGCAGCCCTATTGTGGTATCGTGTAGGGCCATACCAAGCCCTATTCGATGGTAACAAATATTTTACAATCTATTTAAAATGTCTTATCGAATTTAAAATTCCCTCAGATATTGAAAATCCTTTAAAATCTTTTTAAATCCCTTGAGTCTTTTTAAAACTCTTGACAATTCCTTGGAATTGTTACAAATATCCCAAAATATATCAAATTGTTTGAAATCTCTTGAAACTTTTTAAACCTCTTGAAAACTTCTTAGAATTTTTTAAAAGTAACCTAAAATCTTTAAAATCCTGTAAAAATGGTTGAAATCTCTTAAAATATTCTAAAGTTCTTGATATCCTGTAAAACTTTAAAAAACTCCTTATATTTTTAAAAATTAAAAAAAAATCACTAAATTTTATAAAATCCTTAAAAATTTCTGATAGTTATTGAAATCTCATTAAACTTTCCTAAAAAAATTTTAACTTCCCTAAAGTATTTAAAGCCTTTTAAAATCTATTTTATTTCCTTGCAGTTTTTCAAAGCTTTTGAAAGTTCCTTGGAATTTTTAAAAACATCCTAGAATCTATCATATCCTCTGAAATCCCTTGAGGCCTCCAGCCCCACCTAGGGTTGATCAGTTACGCGTAACTCGGGAGTTTGTGACGTATTATACGTTTTCTACACGTGACGTACGTTACATAACCTCAGATTTTAAATTTAATTATTTATTTATTTATTAACAAATGTGATTAATAATGAGTATTTAAAATCAAAAAATAATTATGCCTGGGAAGGGAAAAAATAATCAACAGCATAGTGCAATTCCATGGAAGGATCTATTTTTGAGCGGATAAAAGAAGAGAAAAAGGTGGCAAAATCTTTGTTTTGCAATAAGAATTTAAAAAATACCAGTTTAAAGCGATTGGAATGACACAGGCATGTAAATAATTATTCATTTTTTTAATAATTATTACCATTCATCAAATGGAATGTTTTTATTAATATGTATGTTCCTCGATCCAACCCCACACATTTCTACTAAAAGTTAATTAATTTGTAAATGTTTACACGAATAAAATAAAACAAATGACACATATAACGTAACCTGAATTTAATTACCTACTTTCTTCGTCATTGCAACATTTGTTTAAATTTATAATTTTGTACAAAAATTTTGTAGACTAAAAATTTAGCTAGCAATGTAAAAAGTAGAAAATATATTTTTTAAATCATTCTGGACGAGTTTCATGGTTTTATATTTGAAAGAGGCATTTAAAAAAAATAGTTTTGGTATAATAGTAGATATAATATCACAATAAATTGGAGGTTAGCTTAAGATATTGACAGGTGCGGCGCATACGCTATGCTGTTTCTATTCAGACGTAATTTACGTGAATTCGCGTTCCAAACCTGGCCCCACCAGAACGGTCGGATCTCGAAATGGCCGGAATGAGGCTTTGACCAATCAGAAATTTTCCGCGGAAACAGTGTCGTTCTCGAGCCGAACTCAACCGAAGTCTTTAAAATTTTTAAGTTCGCGCCAAAAGGCGTTTCGTTCATTTCCAAAGTTATCAAACACATGCACCGAAATGACAGTAATCCGGAATGCCCGGAACACCAATTACGGAGCTACTTTAAAAAGACGAAAATGTGCCTTCTTGTCAAAGGTGCTATGTGATTGGTGTTCTAGTCATTCCGGGTTACGGTCATTCGGCTGAGTTCGGCTCGAGAACGGCACTGTTTCCACGGAACATTTCTGATTGGTTAAAACCTCATTCCGGCCATTTCGAAATCTGGCCGTTCTGGTGGGGCTGTAAGCCTTAAGGGATTTTAAAGAATTTGATATATTTTTGGATATTTTTGAAAATTCCAAGGGATTTAAAAATATTTTAAAGGACTTTAAATATCTAAGGGAATTTTAAATTCGATAAGACCTTTTAAATAGATTGTAAAATATTTGTTACCATCGGATAGGGTTCGGTACGGCCCTACACGATACTACGATAGGGCCAGACAGGGCTGCCGGCCAGTACTCGAGAGGAGGCGGACAAATAAAATAAAGGAGAGCCAGCTTATCTTATGCCCTAAACATCACGTTTTATAAACATCCGCCAAAACAAAGTCACTGAAGTTGAATCGAATGATGACTAATCTGGGCTGAAGGTTGGCAATATCATGGCTGAATCGTGGGCACGACAAAACCCCTAGAAGATCAGGCAGTTCGATTTCGATTGGGACCTCAATTGAGAGCACTCCAGTTCGACAATTAATTGCAAATCTTCTGTTTAATTTGATCATTTAAACACTTGTTTAATAAAAAAAACCGAGTGATTTTTAGTGTGTGTATGTATGTGTTTCAGCAAACGAGAAATATTTAGAGGGAAAGAGTAACTATTTCTATTCCCAGTTTCCTCAAAACGATTTAAGTATAGCAGGTCTTTCTCGCTAAGTGATTAAAAAAAAAACGTTTTTTCTGAGCTAAAAATGTCGCACAGACCCAGGAGAGTCGACCATGAAATGGAATCCAATAAACCTAATGATGAGAACGGAAGTTATGAGGGCCGCTACCGAAGAAGATCTCCAGAAGAAACTGGCGATCATCGGAGGCTTCAAAAATCCAGAAGTAGAAGCGGGGTGCGAATTAGCCGAACGACACGATCGGCAAGTAGAAGTCCAGGAAGAAGATGGCAGGGTGAGTCCGATTTTGCGAAATTAACTGAAGTGCTTACGGCTATCGTTAAGACAGGCTCGAAACGTTCGAACCATTATGTAAACGAAAATATGTTTCCAGAATTTAATCCAAAGAAAAAAAATTTGTCTGCAATGGAATGGCTTGAAAAGGTAAATAAGTTCGCAATTATGTATGATTGGGATGATTCGTATAAGTTGTATTTGACTGCATCAAAGTTAGGAGGGATTGCGAGAAGTTGGTATGACGGATTAAAAAATACTTCCTTTAGTTTGAAGGCATTTTCAGTAGCAGTTGCTAGACAATGAACCAAGTTCTAAAGGGTTGTGCACCAGTTTATATGGATGAAATTTTAATTGCCACAGAAATTATGGATGAAGGCTTTAAACAACTAGAGATAGTTTTAAAGACTCTTCAGGCAACCAATTTAACTCTGAACCTTACTAAGTGCAAATTTTTCCAAAGCAGGATTGATTATTTAGGGTGTGAAATTTCCAGTGAGGGGATTAGACCAGGAAAACTTAGGATTGATGCCATTTTAAAGGTTGCAGATCCAAGAAATGTAAAACAAGTCAGAAAGTGCCCTGGACTTGAGGAGAGAAAGAAGGCGAAGTAGTTAGAGAAATAAAAAAATTTGAGTTAACTGACCTATTTTACCGATTAATAAACCTATTCGTGAAACAGAAGTGCACGCTGACGCGTGTGCAGTAGGTGTAGGCGCTATATTGATTCAGAAACAGGGAAAAGAGAAACACGTGATTGCTTACTACAATCGTAAGACGACTCCTGAAGAGCGAAAATATCACTCCAGTATTCGTGGCCTTGAAAACTTTCCGAGTTTATTTACTGGGAATTAAATTTACGGTTATTACAGATTGCCGTACCGTACGCGCTACTGCAATTAAAAAAGATATACAACCTCGAGTAGCTCATTGGTGGGTGTATCTTCAGGATTACAATTTTGATATCGCATACCGTCCTGGTGCACAAGCTGCACACGTAGATTCTTTAGCAGAAATCCAATAGAATTTTGTGTAGTTGATGTGGCAGAAAAAGAATGGATTAGAGTAGCTCAGTTACAAGACCACAAAATTGACGTAATTCAAAAGATATAAGAATCAAGCGATAGACAACCAGATACTAAACAATATTTTCTGCCACGGGTAATAAATAGTTGGTTCCTCGAATGTCATGCTTTAATGTCGTGAGATTATGTCACGATGAACAGGGGCATTTTGCACGTGGAAGAACTTTAGAGAAAGTGCGACAGCACTATTGGTTCAAAGGCATTACAAAATTCGTTTACAAATATGTCAATGCATGCCTGCATTGCTTATACTATTAATCCGTAACCGGGCTTAAACCCGGATTGTTACGTCTAATAGAGAAGATAGCCATTCCATGTCATACATTGCATCTTGATCATGTTAATCCTTTTGTACGAAGTACACGCAAAAATACACGAACTTTTACGATAGTTAATGGTTTTACAAAAGTTTGTATTCGCGAGCCTGTCCACGATACGTCGGTTAAATAAGCATTTAAGGCACTAAAGCGGTAGATCGCAAGATTCGGAGTACCCACCCCGATAATTAGCGATAGAGGAACAGCTTTCACATCTCACACCTTCAAGGCTTTTTGTGTGGAATACGGCATCAAGCACGTACTCAACGCCGTCCCAACGCCACGTGAAAAAGGACAGTGTGAGCGAATGAATCGCACAGTCTTGACATCGCTTGCAGCTACTTGCGCCGGAAGTGCAGATAATTCACTCAGAGGACAAACATGTCAAGAAGGTCTAAAGTGCGATGAACTGTTCGATCAACAGAACTTCGCATATGTCACCCATTCAACTGCTTTTTGACTACAAACTGCGTAGTATGGCCGATGCTAAAATACTAGCGACGATTTAGGACACCTTGGATCAGGTCGACTTGCAGGAATTGAGGTTAGCGGCTAAGGCGCCTACGGATGAAGAGCAAGATCGGTAGAAAAAGAGGTTTGATATTCGAAGGTTCAAACCTCCCTTGTATTGTATCGGAGACATCGTTATGGTGAATACCCACCCCGTTGCTACTGGTGAGAGTAGGAGGCTGGCAGCGAAGGCGAAAAGTCCTCTCAAAGTGACAGCAGTTTTACCCAATGACTGGTACGATGTCCAAGATCTTAAGGATTTAAAGTAATCACCGAACAAGCGCAGTGCTGTTGAGGTAGACAGCATAAAGAGATGGATCCTCGATGTCTCCAAAGCTGTGTTCCACATAGTAGAAGTATTAGTCGGAGTCGACGCTCCTTAAGTTCTATTCTTGGTCAGGATTGTGACCGAACGGACGTTGGGGAAGCTAAGCATAGGCTGAGTCTAGTATTCCTAGGTCAAGGAGTTGCCAACCTTATACTGAGTGGGATTCTAGGCGGAGGTCAGGACCAGGTTTAACAACCAGTAAAGCTAAGTTTGGAAGCGTATGAATTCCGAATTTGTTCTTATTAATTTTCTTCCTAATCTATACTTTTCGGGGTTACCTGTGAGTTAATGGATACTCTCAAGCGAACTGATCACTCCTGCAGAGGGATTTCTAATTAAAGTACAACAAAAGGTCGATGACAACCTAGTAGTCAGGTTGGTCGAATGTAGAGCGGAATTAGGAACAAAGAAGGTCTTCAGGAGAGCCAGCTTATCTTATGCCCTAAACATCACGTTTTATAAACATCCGCCGAAACACAGTCGCTGAAGTTGAATCGAGTGATAACTAATCTGGGCACGACAAATCTCCTGAAGATCGGACAGTTCGATTGGGACCTCAGTCGAGAGCACTTCAGCCCGACAATTAATTGCAAATCTTCTGTATAAAATTGATCATTTAAATGCTTGTTTAATAAACATTATAGGTTTGAGTGGCACTATTTAGAGAGACTGGATAAAAATGCCGCCCCTTTAAACCATAGCGCGATGGTGGGGGATGTGTTCGAGTATGAATGAGGAGAAACAGCACTGTTCAGAGTGGAATTATTTGGAGAGCGGACTCAAAGGTCGCGATGAGAGAAATAATCAGACAAATGGGCTCAATCACATCCCAAAATACGGGCACCATCCCAAAAACGATTAATAGGTAGATAGGTCGCGGAAAATATTTCGGACATTTATGTATTTTTATGAATAATCTGCGAATGTTGAGAAAGAATTGATGAACTGGATATGACAAGTCTAAAACCGCTCATCACTTTTCTCCCATAAATAAGTTTACCCGACACATTTGGGAACTGGGACGTAGCTTCGTCTTAAGTTCGCGCGTTCTCTTTTCGCTCCGCTGGGAATCAAACCACAGAACTTCCGATTGCCGGTCGGGTGCTTTCCCATTAAACTACTGGGAAGATCAAGAATAGAAACCTTTTTCAGAAATACACACATCATTATTCCAGGTGTTACAAGTCAACATTTTTTAAGAACCTGCATTATTATCAGAGAATAACAGAATTTCTTAATGTCTTTACAGACAAGATGTACCTATAAATTAAAAATTTTTTTTATTTAATTTTTTCTGAAAAAAGATCTCCTTTCGCTCCGATGGGAGTCGAACGACAGGACTTCCGATCCCAGTGGAGCGAAAAGAGAAGATTTTTTTCGGCAAAAATTTAATTCAAAAAATTTGCAATTTACAGCTTCATCTAGTCTGTAATGGCATTAAGAAATTTGGTTATTTTCTGATGATAATACAGATTCCTTGAAATACTAGTAAATGCAAAACAAAATAAATGAATTTTTAATTTACAAAAAATCAAATTTCTACCACAAGAGATGAATTAGGAACAAAGTAGTTGAATTTCTAAGCAAATAGTTGAAGTTTCAACCTAAAAAGGCACTAAAAAATTAATAATAAACCAATTGACTTCATTTGGTTGCAAAAGAGACGATTTTTTTAGAGGTAAATTGAACTTTTATTCCAAAAAGAGTAATGTTAAACCAAAATTTATTCAGAAAGGCTTTATATTTTATTTTTATTTATCTGTTTTACTGAAAATTTATTTTTATTATTTTTATTTAGGTTTTATTTAGAGATGTGGGCATGAATTTCAATTAAAATTTTACTTTTAATTTTAATGGTGGTAAAATTAGCAATTTAAATTTAACTATAATTTACACTTCTACCGCGAAAGAGAGAATAATAAATTCAAAACTTCTGGCAATAAATAAGTTTTTATTTAAATACTTAAAATCCTTAATTCTACCAGCTACGATTTATACGATACATCCGAAATTCTGACGCGTCCAGTTTCCGAAGAATGCACCAACCCTTATTAATACGTTTATCATCACTTTAATATCGGTTGATGAACAAACCAACACTTCTTCCCAAGATTCAACAAAAATAGTTCGATAATATTTTGTAGACGAGTTTTCGATGTATTTAAAATTAGTTAATCCATCTTAACTATCTACGTAACTTTCTGGTAAAAAAACATATATCATCAAACATAGAACATTGAAGACGAGATTCTGAACAATTGCGTTAAAAAAATATAACTTTAAGTTCGGATATTTATGAGAAACTTGGCTTCTAACAATTGGAGAAGAAAAACTCAACAAGTGAAAAGTTTTATTTTAACAGAACCAGGATTTAATATAAGGTCGTTTAAAAACTACGTCACGTTATTTTCAAACAAATTTTGCATCCCTCCTCTTTTTAGTCACCAATACAAAAGTTTCACCCTTCAACTTCTTAATCAAAATTTGTCCTTCCATTTCATTTGATAGACGCCTAAAATAAAATAAAGCACAAAATATAATATTTTAAAATATTAAAAAAATTTTGTCACAAAAAAGTAGTTACATTTTTAACGAAAAAAGATTAATTTTCAACAAAGGAAGCGAATTTTGAAAAAAATACATGAATTTGCAACTAAATATTTGAATTTTTAAATGGAAAAGATCAATTTTTAACTAAAAGTATTAATTTGCAATCAAAATAGTTAAAGTTTTAATAAAAAATATGAATTTTCAGCAAAAAATAATTAACTTTAGATCAAACAGTTGCATTTACAACAAATTAGTTGAACCTTTATGCAAGAGAATTTTTTAGAAGACAGTTGAATTTTTAACAAAAAACGTTGCCAACTTTTTAGCCTGGAAAGATTTTTCAACCAAGTGAGGAAAAAAATTGTGACTTAAATGTGGATTTTTAATCTGAACAGGTAATTTTTATTTAAACTACGTATTTTAACAAAAAATTAATTTTCAACAAAACAGTTCAATTTTTAAGCCAAACAGAAGATATTAGTTGAATTTGGAATTAATTTTTTAAACAAAAAACGATGAATTTTAAATGAAAAATTTATTACTTGAATTTTCTATGAAGAAAGCTAAATTTTTAACAAAAAACTTTTCTCCCTAAAAGAACGAACTTTTAATCCAAAAAGCTAAATTTTTAATCCCAAAAGATGAGTTGCAATCCAAAAAACCTAATTTTTAGCAAATAAATTGATTTTTCGAAAAAGGTGATTTTAATAATTTTCAATAATTTAATTTTCAACGAAATACTTGAAGTTTTAAACAAATAGTTAAATTTTTGATCTACATTGACAATTTTTTAAGCAAATAGTGAAATTAAAAAAATCAACAAAACAGTGAAATTTAGAAACAAATAGTTGAATTGTCAAGTCAGAAAGACGAATTTTTAACTGAAGTTGCCATTTTTTAACCAGAAAATTAATTTTCAACAAAACAGTTCAATTTTCAAGCCTAACAGAAGATATTAGTTGAATTTGAAATTAATTTTTTCAACAAAAAACAATGAATTTTGAATGAAAAAAATCTATTTGAATGAAGATTCAACTATTTTGTTGAAAATAAGTTTTTTTTGGTTTAATTTTACTGGCTGCAAATTCATCCTGTATGCCAGAAAAAAATGGTCCTCTAAAAAATTCTAAAGATTAGTGACAATTTTTTTCCTCACTTGGTTGAAAAATATTTCCTAGTTAAAAAGTTGGCAACTTTAGTTAAAAATTCGTCTTTTGGGTTTGAAAATTCATTTCTTTTGGTGTAAGTTTAATCTTTTTTGGTTAAAAATGCATCCGTTTAGTTCAAAATTAATTTTTTATTTAAAATAAAAATATGTTTTGTTGCAATATATACTATTAAATTTTTGATCGAGAATTCTCCTTTTTGGTTAAATTGGACTGTTTTTTATTATAAAATAAAATATTTTCTTGTTTGAAATTTTATTTATTATTTTTTTGCTAAGAGAATCGTCTTTCTCACTTGACAATTTAACTATTTGTTTCTAAAGTTCACTATTTGTTTAAAAAATTAATAATGTAGATCAAAGATTTAACTATGTGCTAAAAACTTCAAGTATTTTGCAATAAAACTTGTTTTTATTTTAAATAAAAAATTAGTTTATGATTAAACGGTTGCATTCTTAATAAAAAAAATTAAATTTACACCAAAGAAATGAATTTTCAAACCAAAAAGACGAATTTTTAACTAAAGTTGCCAACTTTTTAACCAGGAAAGATTTTTTTAGAAGACTTTAGAATTTTTTAGAAGAATATTTTTGTCTGGTATATAGGATGAATTTTCAGCCAGTAAAATTAAAAAAAAAAAGATGAATTTCCAGGAAAAAAAGATATTTTTTGAACCAAAAATAGAATCGCTAAATTTTTAGGTAAAGAAATTAATTTTTTCTTGAAAAAAGACAAATTTTACAACAAAAATGTGAAAATTTAAACCAAAAAGTTGAATTTTCTACCAAAAAATATAATTTTTAATAAATAAGTTAATTTTCTATTAAACAGTTTAATTTTCATTAAGATGAAAAAAGGTTATCATTTTTAACCAAATAGTTGGATTTGCAGTCAAAAATATGAACTTTCAAGAGAAAAGTTAATTTTTCAACCAAAGAATTTAATTTTTTCTCAAAAAAAACAAACAAATTTTACAACAAAAATGTTGAATATTTAACCAAAAAGTTGAATTTTTTACCAAAAAATATGATTTTTAATAAATAAGTTAATTTTGTATCAAACAGTTTAATTTTCATGTAAATGAGAAAAGGTTGTCATTTTGAACCAAATAGTTGAATTTGCAGTAAAAAATAGGAACTTTCAAGAAAAAACTTAATTTTTCAACCAAAGTATTTAATTTTCCACTAAATTGTTTATTTTTCATTAATTTTCAAAAAAACAGTTCAATTTTCAAGCCTAACAGAAGATAATAGTTGATTTTGGAATTAATTTTTTTAAACAAAAAACGATGAATTTTAAATCAAAAATTTATTAGTTGAATTTTCTATGAAGAAATCTAAATTTTTATCCAAAAATACACAAGTTAAATTTGTAGCTATTATGAAAAATTAGTTTTTTTAAAGAAAATAATTAAATCTAAAAAACAAAAAGTCAGATTTCTAACGAAGAGAGATGCATTTTAAATAAAAAGTTTTCAGTTAAAAATATTTAAATTTAAAGAAAAAATTGTAGACTTTTCTCACAGGGTTCTATTAATTCACTTCACATTCAAGCTCGTAAAAATGCTTTCCTCGTAAAATAAAATCACTAATTAAAATTTTTTCAAGCATTAAAAAAAATTGTAATTCACATTCAGGGGTAAAATAATGAATTTTAAATTTAATTTACTATGACAAAAAATCTCTACCCCCCCCTTGCAATGTGACGCAGTTTTTGAACATCCCCTATTCTGAAAAAATCTCTACTTGCAATCTGATCAATATCCTAATAAATACAATTTCAACGCTTCCTTGGCTCTGTTTTCTTAAACTATGCAAAAATGTAGTTGGATCTACTTAATCTACAATAGAGAGCTCAGAAATTAGATCATTATCCATAATTCTTTGATTAAGCTCGGATTGATTAAATGCCCCAATTAATTAATTAATTAATTAATGGTTGAAGCAACATGCAAATTTATCATTTAGAGTTGTCAGTGAAAAATTTTCGATAAGGAAGTCCAACTACATTGTGTTTATCGCATTTTTAAAAATACTTCATTTTTTTGTGACTCTTTATAACAGAAGAATATAATATGCTATAATATATCTTTCGTCATAAAATCTCTTTCGTCTTTTCTGTTCATTTTGGATCACATCGTAGCTTACAATACAATTCATTGGTCTTAGGATAGCTTATGATTATAATTATTTACAAGTGTAGTATCGGGCGACCAAGAGTAAACGGATCTGATTAATTGATGCAGTCAATTTTAAAATTTCGATCCGGAGATACTTGCCTAGAGTGGATAATTATTGACTTAAAATTTAATTAACTAAAAATTAACGTGTCTTAATTATTGATTAAATTAAATCCTTTTTTACATACACTACCGTCAGAAATTACCGAGATCGATTGACGCAAGCATTATTAAAAATCACTGCTGGCTTTGAACCACGATAACTCAGCGAAAAAAAATGATAGGGAATTAAAAAAAACAGTTGAAAAGCCTATGAAATTCCACGTCTAGTGATGTCAAACAGATTTTTTTTTTGATCTGCTGAAAAGAATACAGCCCGTGATAAGTTTTTAAAAAATTCTAGATTTTCTAAAATTTTGTACCTCGACTTCAACTTTTAGCATGACCTAGGAAAATTGTTGCAAAAATCTAAAAATTATACGAAATCGAGCCTGAAATTTTATCTTTAATTTAAGCCAAAGAAGCTTAAAAAATCTTTATCGGTTCCCGAGATACAATTAAAAATGTTCAATCGTATCTGAGTTGAGTTTTAGCCGACGATCGGGCCGGTCTGCTGCTCGCCTCCTTCGTTGAGGCATGACCGAATAGGCCACGCATAGAGGTGGCGCTTGTTTGTAATTTTGATCATCGAAAAATTAAATAATGAGCGATTTGTTTGTGTAAGAAAAATGTTTATGCAAAGGGAAATAATAAACTACTTATTAGAAATTGAAAATATAATTTTCATTACACCTACACACTGTTTTATATTTAATTTATTTTGGAAATTCCATTATTATTCTCTTTTAATATTTTTAAGTGCTTTTCATGTGGATCATTTATTTAGAATTAAGCTGCTTAATTCGCTTGAAAAAAAATTTACTCCTGTAACAATATATCTAAATTTTTATTAATATTCTAGTTGATAAAAATTTAAAGAAATAAAAAAAAACAGCAGAATCAAAAGTATAAGAGGGCCCCAATCAAGCACCACCTCTGCGTGTGGCCTATTCGGTCCTGCCTCAACGAAGGAGGCGAGCAGCAGACCGGCCGAAAACCATGATCGTCGACTCAACTCAGATACGATTGAACATTCTTAATCGTATCTCGGGAACCGATGAAGATTTTTGAAGTTACTTTGGCTTAAATTAAAGATAACATTTCAAGCTGTATGTCGTATAATTTTAAGATTTTTGCAACAATTTTCTTAGGTCATGCTAAAAGTTGAAGGCGACGTACAAAATTTTAGAAAATCTAGAATTTTTTTAAAAAATTATCACGTGCTGTATTCTTTTCAGCAGACCACAAAAAAATTTGTTTGACATTTCTAGACGTGGAATTTCATAGGCTTTCCCACTGTTTTTTTAAAAATGCCCTATCATTTTTTTTCGCTGAGTTATCGTGGTTCAAAGCCAGCAGTGATTTTTAATAG
>JAAAKG020201899.1:0-23452 GCA_010014905.2 Druon quercuslanigerum
AGGTACATAGAAAAATTTCCAGATGTACCGGCTCAGGGATCGAACCCCGGACCTCTGAGGTGAAGTCCGAGCGTCTAACCTGGCAGAGACGAGATTAAGCATTCTGATAAAAACCAAATCGTTCATTAGAATCATTCTGTAAGAAAAAAAGCGCGATTCTTTATTGAACGAGGCAGAAATTTTTTTAATTTTCAGAATTACCATAATATTAAAAATTTGCAAATTGATCAAAGAAGGTCTTATGACTGACTTGAAACTATCTAGAAATAATTTTCAATTCGTTAGTTATTTTTCAGGATTGAGAATGTTTATTTAATTGATATAATCCTGAAAAAAACTTTTTCATTAGTTTTTTTATAACGTAATAAACAATTTTTATGATAGTTCTCGCCCGTTTTAAATGACTTCTAAAAAGTTTTAGCCACAATAATCTTTTAGCCAGAACTTTAACCAGAACACCTGGAACTTTTTACGAAAAATTTTCTTATGATTTTACAATATTCAAAACGCTGTAACCAAGATCAACACAGAGCTCACTAATGAGTTTTTCGTTGAAATTTACTTCAGGAATTGCACTGACCTCTTGGAAAACTTTGTTAATTTCAAAAAACCTCTAACTGACCTTGAACGATACAATTGACCTATGATTTGGGTACGTACTTGAACGTAGAATTTTCCGCTCTATCGACTGCAGATGTAAAAAAGGGGGTTTTTATTGTAAAAAATAAAGTTGACCTTCAAAAAGTCACTAAGGTCAACTTCAAGGTCAAAATTAAGGTCGCCATTGAATTCTTTGTTAAAATTTACTTTAGGAGTGACCTTCACTTTTTTGAAAAATATTTTACCTGAGGAAATATCCAACCGTCCCGGGACTTTTTAGACACCCTGCATGTAAATATCTGATAATGATAAGTATGATACACAATGTATGAGATAAGGTATAAATATACCATATGTGTTTTATATAATCAAAAGAGAAACTAGAATCTTTAGCAGTCACATTGTTAATCTGATTATATATAATTAGACTAATCAGTTTTTCTTCTCATTAAAAAAGATGGTTGCTCATACTCTCTTCTTATCATTCGTGGTTACCCTCAATTTTATTGGTGAATATATTAATATTAGATTTCCCTAGGTTTTGGTATATTTTTGTAAAATATAAACCCTATCAAGCGGAAATTCGACAACACACCTTTTGTATGACCCCCCCCCCCCTCCTCCAAAACTCAAAAGAAGAAGCTACATTGATACGTTCTTCATAAACTATGACGCAATACAGATTTAGGTACAAACACCTGTAAACAATAAATTAAATTAACATCTTATATAAATATACCCGTATAGACAATTTTCGGAAAACTATACGGGGCCAGGATAGACCATTCTAACCGCTTAAGTTGCGTTGTCAATACGGTTTATCATGGCGTTGAGTGAAAGGAAAAAATTTGGAATGTTCAAGCCCGAACCTGTACAAGCTAATCTAGTCCTAAATGCGACTCTGAAATGGGGTTTTTGATATTGGAAAATGCTTACTGTTCGCATAAAGGTCAATGCTTATAAAAATTGCGATAACGGTTGAAAAAATGTAATAAAATTATTTTCGTTCTTGAAGCATGCTTAGATGTAATGTCAATATCTGAGAAGCTCAAGTTAGCATACAATCCATGGCATAATGAGTGTACGCCATGTGTGTTTTATAGACAAAAGAGGTACTAGCATATACATCAGGTACATTGTTAATAAAATTCTTCATAAGTTGATTAATTCATTTTTCGTTTAATTTGAAAATATGAAAATTTTATCTACTGTCGTCTTGTCCTTAGCTGTTATCCTCAATTCAATTGGTAAATATGATAATATAATAAATCTGTAATTTTACGTATATTTTTAAACTATACGCAAATAAAAATTTGTGGAATTAAATATACCTTCCGAATCTGCGTATTAAATAATATCGCATTTAAGAAGTGTTCCTGTTGTGACACAATTTGTACCATATTGGACACTTCCTATTTGCAAAATCTGACTTAAAACGATCCAATATCTAAGAGGTTGTCCATAAATTACAACATAAGGTTTTTTCTACCCCACCTATCTGTAGGATACCGTTAAATTCACTCTGACCCACCGCCCTTCCCCCTTTATCCAAAAGGAAACGTTACCAAAATTTTTTTAAACTTAGAGAACAAGCAAAATTTTAAATTTGATTAATGAAGTAAAGAGAAGGTATTATTTTAATGATAAAAATTTGACTTTGTGGGTTTGTTATTTTCTATTAATGCGATTCTAAAGAATTCTCAACAATTCCAGTTCAAATGCGACAAATGGTTAAGTAAAATATTTAAGTACGCGCCTATTAAATTATATAATTGTATTTGTTTTTTTTAGTATTTTTATAAACAGTACACTACTTCCATAGAACCTAGTGTGATGGAGAGAGACCGTACATCGGAATCAAATTTTCTGTCTTTTTTTGATAAACCATAAAGTATTAATTCATTCTTGTATAAGTGGACAAATGCCATGTTACAATGCCGAACTTTACTTGCCGAAATATCACTTACCAAGTCAGCCATATAATCCAGAAATTTCTCTTGACTAAATAAGATTAATTACTTCTCTTTCTGAAAGAATAAAAATATTTTAAAAGAGAAAAATATTCAAGGAGATAAAAATATCCCGAAAGGTTAAATTAAAATACGGTAGAAAATGCCGGAAGATAATACATATCGGCAATGTGATTCTCTATTTTTTGTTGCAGATCTGAGTTCGCAGTTCGACTGTCTACCTGATGGCAATCCTATTCCGTATACTCCTCGTTACATACCTTTGACTTCTTCTGTTAGAGATCGTTCTCCTGAAAAGTCTTCTCCTCATCATGAGCCTATTCTTCGTGCTAGGTCTAGGTCAAGGTCTCCTCCGTCCAAAACCCCCCCTATACGCCTATATGAACTTAAAGATGAAAACCTTAGATCTCTGCGGCTTATTCCCAAAATAAATCATAATCGTCTATTCAAAATTCGAAAGTACACCTATCCCAGCAATGAGACAATCCATTTGAGAGAATACCGTCATGAACTTATTCCCGTGCCAACCACAGAACAGAAAGTATTGTCAACATCGAATGGTGACGTTTTTGCTATATTAGATAAAAAGAATACAATTCTTCGTGGAACATATACAATAAGACATATGTACAATCCTCCATATCCGACTGAAAAACGGGTGAAAATAAACATGCACAGTGGTGAGATTAAAGATATGACTCAAGAAGAAATCGCGGAATCTCCTCTAGGCAAGGCTCGCCCAATCTCAAGAAATTTTGAAATAATTCATGTAAAGGACCTTTATCCAAATTATAATTAAAATATTTAAAAAGTTTATAACTAAAATATAATATTACTGATAATTTGCTAAAAGTAACTAGAATCATATACAACCATCAATTGCAAAAATAGCAAATATATCCCTTAATATTCTCGTTCTCTTCTTTTTCTTTATGACTTAGCTCCCATTTCCTCCCTTCCCCTATTGCTTTTCTACCTCTGCCTTTTATCGCTAAGTAATCTTTCGTGTTTTCACTTTCCCCTATTATATTGCTGTCTTCTCTTGGCTTTAAAGCGTCTTTTATCCTTACTGTTAGTTCTGCCTCTGCGTTTGATCTCCTCAATCTCCATTTTTTCTCTCAATTTTTTCAAATTATCTCCTTAGCTACACATGTTTACTTAATTTAAAGTCTCGCTACTACTGGTAAGTATTCTAAGCCGATTTTATTAACTACTACTACTTTGTCCGTTCACTCGTTTATTATTTGTTCTTTTAGAATGTAATATATCACTGTTTATTTTTTTTTCTTTAAACGTCACCTACCCTTTTTCATCTCGATTCATATTTTTATAGCAAATAAACCACTTCGTTTCTCCTAACAGGTTCAAAAGTGTTTTACCTTCCCGGTCTATCTCCCTGTGCTTCGCATTTTTTCGAAACGTCTCGCTTTCTTCATTCCAGACATCGCCCCTCGCGCCCAGAAAAGTTTCTTTTAATCTAATCCCTGATTCCTTTTAATCTTTTCTTATATTCTTTCCTCGCTTTCTGCATCGTCCACAGATACCCCTTCGTTAACATTTATTTCAAGCCCTTCTAGTCATTCTAATCGACCCGCTTTTCAGTCAGCATTACCTTGTCCCATTTTCCAATAGCCACCAAAAATCCTTCCTTCATGTTTTCTATCTCTCCATTCCTCCTCTCTATCATCGATCTCCGTTAGATCAACCATTTCCTATTTCTATTTCTACATTCCGAGTTCTCTTTAATTCCTTCGATGCTTTCACTTTCACTTTAATGCAAATTTGCCTCGCCAACTTCTTTACTTCTGCCTTCCCGAATCGCTTTGTTCTTTTATTTCTTTCAATGCAAATTAATCTCTTTAACTTGATGATGTAAATCTCCCTCCCTCCTTAAGGAAGAAGGGGTCAGAAGTTGTTGAATAATGTATCACGCATTTTGTGAATAGCCCCTAGGTACTTTGTTGTTAGAATTGCAAGATTGCATGTGAGTGACAAAAAATGTATTAAAATTCTATGGGATTAAAAGGGATTTTAAATGGTTGCGTAAAATTTAAACACATTACATGCTATTGCAAAACATTGCCATGATGTGTAGTGATGCCAATTTATTATTTAATCCGTTTATATATTATTTAGGTAGTTAATATGAGTAAATGTTTTTTAACGGAATAAATAAATGAAGGAATGCATTTTTCGTCTATTTCTATAAATAAAGTTTTATTTGTCAATGTAACCAAATTTTCATAATTAATTTTCTAACTTTTTTTTATCAACCTTGATAATGATCCATTATGATATTATTGTAATTAATAATTTTATAGAGATATTTTTTTCCTCCTACATATATAAACAGAAAATTCATTTTTAGCGCTTTATGGTACGTTTTTTCATTCCCCTTTTTTCACCAAATTTGCCGCATTCGGTCAACTTTTTGCGAAAGAAAAATTATTTTATGGCACACAAATTTGTTTCCTACCCAATTTGTGGAAAATGTTCAAATTCGTTATACAAAAATATCTATTTATATTTCGTAAACATTATCAGACATTGTCATGTGGATTCCGTTATCATCAGAGTCTTCACTGTCGCTATAACTGTCCTCTCCAACATTGATGATGATAGGTTTCATGCACATTGATTTCGCCAAATCAGACGGTTGCTCTCGATATTTCTTTCCAATTAATCACATTCCACTTTTCTAAGTCCTTCGAAAATCCTTTATTCTTGTTCTTCAAACCTGATACATTCCAGAAATCTATTTTCACGTTTTCCACCCACTTTCCTCTTCTTGCCTCCTCACTCCCGCCCCCCCCCCATTTGCCGATTGGAAACCCCTTTGTTTTTTCTTAAGATTCTTTTTGGTCTCCTTCCCCCTGCCTTTTTAAAAACTTTTTTCTTTTTTCCTTATTTCTTCTAATTCTTCATACCAGCACCACTCCTCCCTATTATTCTATAACCTGTCTCCTAATCCATACAATGTGCTCCTTTTTCCTCTCTAACCAAGCTCTCTGCCCTATTTGCCATCTCCTTTTTCTCTCCCTCCATGTCAGATCTTCTTCAATTCTCTATTTTTCTCCTCCTCTCTCCCCACTTTGACTAGAAACATTTCTTCTTTTTCTTCCTTTGTCCCTTCTTTTTGCTTAACTCTTTCTACCCTTACCTGCACTCTC
Source organism: Druon quercuslanigerum (assembly GCA_010014905.2). Classification (NCBI taxonomy): domain Eukaryota; kingdom Metazoa; phylum Arthropoda; class Insecta; order Hymenoptera; family Cynipidae; genus Druon; species Druon quercuslanigerum. The sequence goes on from JAAAKG020201899.1 coordinate 5,741, forward strand.
ATGTCTCTCAAGAGATTTTCTATTTCTACTTCACTTGTTTTGCTCTCCACTTTCAACCCCTTAACTACTAATGTTTTTTTCGCTTCGCCCTTTCTTCCCTTTCCATTTTTTTTCAAATCTCACTCAGTCTTTTCTTTAGTCTTTCATTTTCGCTTTGCACGTTCTTTTCATTCCTTTTCACTGTTTCGTCATTCTCTGTTTGTTTCACCAAACGCTCATTCCTAATTTCTAAATTGCTTACCCGTTCTTACAACTGTTTTGTCTCCCTATTTCTCTGTTCCTTAACATCTCTCTGTCTACTATCGATGCTCTCTAGTTTACCCCAAACCTTGTCTTTTTCCTCCTTCCATCGTTCATCTCATTCTTCCTACTTTTCTCTTACCTCTTTCACTTTCCCCCTTACATCTTTTCCCTGTATGTTTATATCCCTATTCATACCAGCCAATCTCCTTCTTGTTTCTTCTCTAAACCCTATTATGAGAGCTTCTAATTTTTCAAATATCCCCTACCAACCTCAATTTTTAGTTAGAAATATAAATTTTAAAACAAAATTCTAAATTGACAATTACTGTAATAAATCTTAAACCGGAATAGTTGAATTTTAAAGTAAAAAAATTAAAAACTGAAATAGTTGAATTTCAAAACAAAACGATTAGGTTTCTAGAAAAAAATAACGAAATTTCAACAAGAGATTTAAGAAAATAGTGAATTTTTAGCCAAAAGGATAAATTCATAATGAAAAATATAATAGTTGATATTTAAACAAATGAGATTTTAAGTTGAATAAGACCAACTTGCAGTTGACCGAAAATAGACGAATTTTTAGTCCTCATAGAAAATACATAAACGAAGTACATGCATGTTCAAATGTAACAAAGGTTTCAAACTAAGATTTGAAGACTTATATGTACAGATAAATAATGAATTTGCAACCATATTCGGTTGGTGGATTTTATTGCAATTACATGCCAGTTCATATAAAAAATTTCATCTATTCATAATAATTTCTACGAAAATTGTAGTATAAGTTCCGTTAGGTTTTGGAGGGAAATCCAAAAATTCAAAAAACTCAGGAGGTTGAAACTTAAAAAAATTTTAACGTATATTCTAAATGGAATTTCATGATAATATTACTTTTTGCGTTATATTCGTTGCAAAATACCAGGCTGCTTTTCAGCAATCACATATATAAATCTTTTACGTGAATAATAAATTTCGCTTAAGCCTAAAAGATGTAATAAATTGTGGTGTCATTTTAAACAAATTTAAAGACTACATTATTTTCTTGAAAAAAACTATTGACATGTAAGTATCGGAGGAAGACAACCTTGACGACTATAATCTCTGAGATCACGATATTATGATACATGAATCTAACAATATAATAAAGAAACTAAACAGTGATTACTTACATTGTTTATAAAATTTCTCAATCATACATAAGTCAATTTTGCTATAATTAGAAAACATGAGGATTCTTTCTGCCCTCGTGTTATCCCTGTCAATTGTCCTCAGTTATATTAATAAATATAATATATATATCGTCATAAATTCAATCTCCCTCTCTACACATGAAATTTAAATTTAGCAAAGAGTCTGACCGAACTTGAGGTAAATTTATTTGTAATTTTAAAGGATTTATAATAAATTTTGTTTAAAAAATGCGGTTAGATATTCCTTATATACACTTGGAAAATATGATTCTCTCTTCCTTGTCGCAGATTGGAGTTCATATTTCGAGTGCCTACCTAATGGCGCCCCAATTTCGCATGTTCCTCGCTCCGAGACTCTTCATTCCCCTGATAAGAATTATTTTCCTGAAAGCAACATTTCTCCTTCCAGACCTCATTTTCCGCAATCTTCAGCCAGGTTATCTCTATCTGAAGGGCCACCTTTTCGTGCCAGGTCAAGGTCTCCTTCTGCCATTCCTACTTCTTTAACCATATTAGGATACAATTTTGAACCTGACAAACTTAAATTTGTTCTACTTATCCCCAATGTCAATCCGGATGTTTGATTCGAAATACAAAGATACACTTTTCCTTACAATGACCTAATTCAAGTTAAAGAGTAAAGAAATATTCTTAGGCCCATGCCAACTAAGGAACAAACTGTATTATCAACATCCAATGGTTACGTCCTTGCAATATTGAAAAATAATAATACTTCATTTAGGAATGCAAAGCGGCTAAAAATGAATATGGTCAGTGGCTGGGTTGAAGATGCGACCTCAAAAGAAATGGCGGGATCTCCCTTAGGCAAGCGTCGCTTAATCTCAAAGAGTTTTGGAATAATGTTTCTAGATAAGTTTCATCCACAACATAAGTAAAGTGTTTAAAAGACTGTAAAACTAACATATAATATTGTTGCCAAACTAAAGTGGAATTATAATTTTACAATAAACAGGCATTATATATAACAAATACTTTGGTACTCTTTCCTTTTTTACCATCAAGAACTATTTATTATATGCTGATTCCTCAATCATCCCCCTCCTTTCTAATAATTGTCTTTCCTTATCTTTTTGTTCCAATTCTTCACAGCATTAGAGAACTTCCTTCTTTCCTCTTCCCATCTCTTAAGTTCTATCAGTCTCCATCTCCTTTCATCAAACTCTATTGAACCCTTTCTTTCTAGCTCCCCTCCCTTAGCTTCGACTCAAGTTTCCATGCCCTCTTTTACGCTGTAGTACTTATTTAATCCCATTGCACTTAGTCTCTCACCATACATTCTGGTGTCCGCCTGCTATACCTTTATTGTGAACTCTCAATCTCTTTGCTTCTTTACCATCAAGAACTATTAATTATATTCTGATTCCTCAATTATCCTCCTGGTTTCTAATCATTTTCTTTCCTTATTCCCTTGTTCCAATTCTTTACAGCATTAGAGAATTTCCTCTTATCTTTTTCCCACCTCTTTAGTGCTATCGCTCTCCATCTCCTATTCTCTACCTCTATGAAGCCCTTTCTCTCTAGCCTCCCTCCCTTACCTTCGACTCAAATCTCCATGCCCTCTTTTCCGCTATAGTAATTATTTTTCCCATTGTGCTTCTTCTCTTACCATACATTCTGGCGCCCGCCTGATATACCTTTCTTGTGAACTCTCAATCTCTTTCCTTTTCTAACATCACTATTTTTTACAGGGACTGAGAGTGAATCCCGAGTGAGTCAAACGTGATGCTGTAAACGCGCTCTTTAGGAGATATAGTCTGTGGGAGAACTGTAGCTTGAAAGATGTGTCATTTAATCCCTAAGTTTCCGAATCATCCCTCCGCAAACAATTAGGGACAAGATTGAACCAGGCACTTAGGTGCCTAGAAGAGTACATATTCAAGGAACGAACTCTGCCCCCACTCCAGTATGGATGGGATCAGTAGAGGATCGAAAGACTGGAAAGATCAGGCTCAGCGTCTCTAGAACGTGTGATTTTTTGGCCCCCACCACTTTTCTATCTGGGGGAAACGCATACAATCGTAGAGTGTCGGTTAGTCGGCTCGGTTACTTGCTGCGAAGACCAGCCGAAAATGCACGAGCACGAACCCGAGCTGTCCCGACTTCACCAAGGACGATCTATGGCTATATATATATATATATATATAGTTGATTTTTTTAACTTGAAACTTTCAAATATCTCAAAAAATAGGCGCTACATAAAAAAATGTTATGAATCAACATTTATTTACTTTGAGAAGTACATAGACTGATCTTAAAATCGGTTCCCCCACACCGCTTTCTGAGGTGGGGGTGGGGTAAAGTTCGAAATCTTTAATAGGAACCCCTATTTTTTATTGCATATTCGAATTCTTGGGATAAAAGTGCGTATGATTTGTCTCACATATTTTTCTCGTTTCAAATTAAAAAAAAATTTTTTTTTAAGTTGCCCGCACCCCCAGGGGGCAGTGTGGGAGAGCATATTTTAACATCAGTGTATGTTATACTCAGAGTGATTATATTTTGATTCATAACATTTTTTCATAGAAAGCCTATTTTTCAAGATATTTAAAAGTTTCAAGTTAAAAAAATCACCCGGTATATATCTATTTATCATTAACTGTATGTATATATATAGGACACGAGGTTTTAGAGCCTTATATAAATATAAATACTTTTTTAACTAAAACTTTCAATTTATACCTAAGTTTGCAGATGAAAAAATTAATGAACTTTCCAACAAGAAACATAATTTGCTACCAAAGAAGATAAATTTTCAACTAAAAATTTGATTTTTCATGCGAAAAAAAACACTTTCCAACATAATTTTTTTAATTTTCAAGTTTAGAAACGAATTTTAAGCTAAGGAAATAAATATTCAACCAAAAATGGTCTAGTTAAACTTTCGCATAAAAATGGAATTTTCAATGAAATAGTTCGATTTTGAACGAAATAAATTAATTTTCAAGTAAAAAAGATTAATTTTTAAGAAAAACTGGAACAGCTAAATTTTCAGTTCGAAAAATTAACTTTGGATAAAGAAAACAAAAAGACTAATATTGTTCCAAAAAATAAAAATGTATTTTGTAGAAATTAGTATTTTTATATTCATTTTTCACTGAAAATGTTACTATAGAATTTAGGGTAAAAAAATTCAAATACTTTATAGAAAAAACGTTTTGTTTTTTGCAAATTGTTATTTTAAAATTTTGTCTTTTAGAAAACTATTTATTTAAAAATATGTTTCCTTGCTTAAAAATTCGTCTATTTATTAGAAAATTATTTTCTTGAAAATTCTTCGTTTCGTTTGGAACATACTTTTTTTGGTTAAAATGTAAATATTTGGTTGAAACTTCTTTTTTATTTGTTTTTTTTACTGAAAATATATGAATACCATTTTTTGTTAAAAATGTATCTTTTTTGTATAATATTAATGTTTTTGTTTGTGCATTTACTTCTTTGTTTATAAATTTAAATATTCTATAATAAATTTGTTTTTTTGTTGTTAAAAATTGATTTTTTAAATTTAATAATTAACTGTTTTATTTTTTATTACAAATTTATATCTTTCCGTTGAAAATTCATGTTTTTATCAAAAAATTATTTTTTTACATCCATTTATTTTTGGTAGAAAATTTTATTTTCTTTGATAATTTAACTATTTGGTGGAAAATTCAATTGTTATTTTTCATAAAAATTATTTGCAACAAAGTATTGTATTTTTAAACTGAAAATTACAAAATAAAATAAATAAAACGACAATTATTTTACTGAAGTGATAAATCTTCAAGAAAAAGATTATTTTTTAACCCAATAGATGATTTATCCATTAAATAGATCAATTTTCGACGAAAAAGATTAAATTGAATGAAAATTATGCATTTTTTCACAACAAATGTTAAGAAATTATCCATTTATAACTAAAATTATAAATATTCAATTCGAAAGAAAAAAGACCGCTCCTTCCTTATGATAAATAATTTTTTTATTAAATAAATTCTCAAAAACATAGTTAAATTTGTATAAAAAGTCATGAATTATCAATCAAAAATTGAAAAGTTAAATTTTCAGTTAAAAATTGAAAAGAATTGTCAGTTAAAAAACATTAATTTTCCATAAAAAACAATTTTTTTAAACAAACTTATAAATGTGCAACTGAAATCATGAACATTTAAATTGAACACTTAAAAAAATTCAAATGAATTGGAAAACGTTTTTAAAATAAAAAAGTCCATTGTTTTCCGTAACATAAGAATAAATTTAGAGGAATTTAAGATAAACGGAAATTTAACTAAATTTATAAAATTATATGTAATTTTAATTTTTTTTTAATTAATTCAATAAAAAAGGTTTGTTGAATTCAAAAATTTAGAAATGAGTTCAGAAAAGTTCAAGTCAATTCAAAAGAATTTAAAAAATGTCTAGGAATTAAGGTGAGTAATAAAAAATTTAGGATCGATAAAATATAAATATTTTTTAAATTAAAAAAATAATGGACAAGTCTGAAAAATTAAAAAAAAAAATAGAGTTAATTAACCGGAATTTATGGTGAATTCCAAAAATAATATAAATTCTCTTTAAATCTGTGTAACTTTACTAGTTATCTATTAGAAAATAATTGAAATTATTTGGAAATAATTTTTGAAATCGAAAAAGTTGCATTGATTTCAGTGAAATTTGAGTGAACTTAGAGGAATTTAAGGAAAATAAGAAGAATTCGATGAAATTCATAAAAAATCGAGATAAATTAAAAAAAAGCGATCAAGTGAAAATCGAAAAAAGTTAAGGTGAGTTTCAGAGACTTTGTTCTTTACCTCGAGAGATGGACGTGGGGTGATGTGACGGACGGGGGAGGGGGTATGAAAGGTAGGAAGGAAGGTGAGGAACACGTGGTTTTGAGAATCGCCGGGATGCCTGGAGTGAGGTGATATGAGGAGATTTGTCGGCGTGAGCCTGACGTTCTCTCGGCGCAGACCCGGTGCTGTCTAGTTCCTAGGTGCTGGTCAATTCTCCGTGGAATTGCCGGCTTTGTCGGCCAGCCAGGTGTCAAGGCTTGCATTCCCTGGGGAATGTTACGTTGACTGGAAGGGGAGAGGAAGCTGTACACGCTTGATGTCACCCTTCATGAGTAGTTGCCATGCGGTAAGCCCGTTTATAAGGAACCGCGCATGGAGCGGCGATTATCTCGGCGTGGTACCCTCGTGGTGGCTTGTTATGCAATGATTGTTGAGTGTGGCCCAAGGTGACGTCACCGACCCGGATGGGGTGATGAGTCGGTGAGAGGCTACCCGATGACATTTTTTTTAGACAATGTTTAACTGAGTGGCGATTCTAAAAGGAAATCTGCACTGCTGGGGTCCCCGGCCTGAAGACTGGGCTTTCGCTCTGGTGCCAAGACGAGGTGTATCCCGAACTACAATCCCGGGTCTACTAGGCGCGCATGGGCGGATTAGGACCCTTCGGGGCCCGGAGCTACAATAACGACGGGACCCCTTTAAAGCGGCGGATTTTAGGAAAAAGAGCATATGCGTTCTCATTGTAGAGGCGATTTTTATGTAATTAAAATCACTTGAATAACAACAAATAAAAATTTATTTATGCGTGAAAAGTACAGAGAATAGTATAACTGGGTTATTTTACTGAATATTATATTTTTTCTTTGGGGAATAAGGGGCCCCTCACTAGCGCGGGGCCCAGTGCTTCAGCACCACCGAGCCCTCCCTATGATCCGGCACTGTAGGCGCGGCTAACAGCGAACTGTTACGTCGAACCAAATTCACTGTCGGAAACACGTAACGAGGGTCCTCTACGAGACGAGGTACCTTCAGAACTAAGGGATTAATCCGACCGTGGAATGCTCGTTTCCTTCGTGGGTCCCACGTCGTATCTCCAGCTGGCACTAGCACCACTATTTCCGCGACGCCACGAGCGTGTTCCTCTTTTTCGGCTGCCGTAGCCTGCCGTCCGCGTTCGAGATTAGCTATGAGTCGGGCCTCAACTCTCGTTGCTCTCTCCTCGACAGGGAGTGCCGCTTCCTCGGCCTGGCCGAACCGGCGGGGACGTGTTTGGCGATTAGGGCGAGAAGCCTTGTAGGTCCGTGTCATCAAGGGATTTTTGTTGTTAGCTAGCCACCCGTATGCGCTACGGACACGAATATCTTCACTCACTCGCGACAGTGAGGTGAGGACCACGCTGTTCGTCCCGCTTTCTAATTTCTCTCAACTGCAACGTGACGACCTATTCAGGCTGACTACGACACGACGGAAAGGAATTGAACCGATTAAGCGAGAACAACCTAGCAGCCGAAGCTCCGTTATCAGCGAAAGGCAGCGAAAAACGTCGTTTGTGGCACTTTGAGGAGGGACACTCTTAGCACCAATTCCGTCGCAATCACGAACTTCAAAAAAAAAAAAACAAAGAACCACACAAACATGAAGTACGGAACAACACGAGAGAAGCAAAACTAAACACTAGAGAAGATGAGGAACTCCTCAAACAACGGACGCAGCGAAGCACTCGACGATCTTGTTGAAACGATAAGTAAACTGGGAGCGAGGCGGTCAACGACGCCAACACAAGGTTTTATAAATATTAGAATGCTGGATACGAAATACCGGTGGAGGGATAGTAAGCACAAACGTCACTTGGTGTATGAAAATTGCGGTGTTTATTGGCGTTCTCAGTGAAATACACGGGAAGGCAGAGAGGTTCTGGCTCTTCCCAAAATCGAAGCTCGATTGACTACTCTAACGCTAGGTTCGTCCTCGGTGATAGAGCGTGAAGCTGGCCAAGAGCACTCAGAACGGCGACGTAACCTAAAGTTGATCGTAGCTTCATTATTCGTGAAGAATTATGGAGCTACGTTGAATAGAACGGCCGTTGAAGTTTTTCCCTTATTATTGATTACTACAATTGTTTGGAAAAAAACTAACTATGATTGAAATAGAACTTAGACAACCTCTCTACCCCGCCTGAATTTAATTACTTCTTTTTTAATTATTATATACGCTTAAATTACTCAAAACGTATCCTTGGATACTATGATTATTTCTAGTTTAAGCTTAGAATGATCTCAGATTAATATCAACTAGAGCAACGTTAAACAGGGGGAGGGGGCATAAGCGATTATACTTAGAAAGAAAACACTGTGATTTATTATTTTTACTATATATTAAAAGAAAGATAAGGTATTTCTTTATATATATTTTTTTCATCTTGAAATCCATTCATTTTTTTTATTTTTATACCGCCTCGTAACTCGGAGTGTTGATTGAGCTCCTCGGTCCCAGCAGTGCGCTAGAGAAGATGAAGAGGGAAGGAGATAATGCGCGCGAGGGAGTGAGTAAGAGAGGCACTGGCGTACGTACTTGAGCCCTGCCGCAATGTTTTCGTGAAGAACGAAAACATGACGGCAGGCACGTAATGTCATTGACCAGGAATTATCGGGTTATTACCGTTATGCAGGCACTCGGCAGATGTGCTTGAACAATGATAATGAGTTTATAGAGGGTGAGCAAACTCGTCGCTGGAAACTCAAGAATCCTTCATTTTTCACGTAGCACCTTCACTCAAAATTTCCTCGAGGGAAATTATGAGTGAAAATCTGGTGAACAGATTTTCGGATTCTTGAGGTTTTCATTTTGTCGTTTTGACATACAACAACTTCAAGATGGATTATACAAAAACTTTTTAAAAATCTAATGAATTACATACAATTGATTGAATTTCGAAGAATGCAAAAGAATTTAATGGAATTCAGGATAAACTAATGCGAATTCTGGGCGAATTCCACATGAATGAAACAATATTTGAAAATGTCCTAAAATCCTTGCAACCCTACGAAATCCCTCACTTCTTATTAGAAATGGTTTGAAATTGAATCAAATATTAAAATTCCTTAAAATGATGAAAGTCCTTAGAAATCTCGGGATATTGTAAAAATATCGAAAACCCTTCGATGGCTTAAGCAATGAAATTAAAATTTTTTTAAAGAATTGCAAATAATTTAAATGCATTGAGGATGAGTTAGTAAGAATTCAGAGTCAATTTCAAAAACTAATTTCAGAACTCTTTACATTTTCGAAACCCAACGAAATATCTCATTTCTCTCGTAGAAATTCTATAAAATCCACTAAATTATTATTAAATTCCATGAAATTGTATAAGGTCTGGTGATATTTCCTTTAAGCTTGGGAAATCATTCAATTACGAATTTCTAGGAATCTTTTTACATCCTTCCATATATTCCAAATCTCCACCAAATTCTTTATACTAAAATATTTGAAACGCTTGGAAATTGTTTAAACAATTCATTATTTTTTTTAGCAATTTTATCATAGAATAGAGTTTGAAAGATGCGGGGTTTTTACCAAATTTCCACTTGTTATTAATTAGAGTCAAAAAATTAAGTTTTTAAACAATTTATTATTATTATTATTCATATTATATGTGAATAATGCTAGAAAAATGCCGTTTTTTTCTTAAATTTCTGGCTCTTTGTCCAATTTTTAATAGGAGTGAAGTAGTAATGAATGCAAGATAACAAAAATAATTGTTAAAACAATTTATTATCATTGTTAATAATATTCTCTTTGCCTAATTGGTAGAATGTTACTGTTTTTTTCTAAACTTTTTAACTGTTTGTCTATTTTTCATTAGGCGTGACTTAATAATTAATTAAATTTAGCAAAAATATTCGTTTAAACAAATAACTATTGTTTATGCCTATCTTCATCCATAGCAATGTCTGATAGTTGCGGTTTCTTCGGCAATTTTTAACTTTCTGTCCTTTTTCACTTAGTAACATAATAATTAATTAATGTTAACAAAAAGGTTGTTTAAATAATTTGATGTTGTTTATAACTATCTTTTCTCAGATAAGTGCTAGAAAGCTGTGGTTCTTTAATGAATATTTAATTTTGCTTCGCCTACCTAATTATTAACAATTGATAAATAAACATTTTAAAAAATAACATTTTAAATAATCTCTTTCTTTTTTGGGAATATATTTTTCTGAAATAAAACAGATATTTAAAATATGCTTTAAATTTTCTACACCGATCATATTGAATACAACTCGAAGATTTATAATAAAGGAATAATAAATAACATATAAATAATATAATGAATAATATAATAAATAATAAATATAATAAATCTATAACATATTATTTCTTCATAAATGAAAAGGCGATGCAAAGTTAAAGATTTTAGAAAAAACTGCGACTTTCTATCACTTATCTAAAAAAAGATAGGTAAAAACAATATTTAATTGTTTAAACAACTGTTTTGTTAACTTTTATTAATTATTGCATCACTGCGGGGAAAAAAAAGAAAAAGTTAAAAATTGCGAAGAAGCAGCAGCTATCAGGTATTGATATAGATAAAGATGGTCATAAATAATGATAATTAGTTAAAACAATTATTTTTTCTAAATATAATTAATTATTAAGTCACGCCTAATGAAGATTAGACAAACAGTTGAAAATTTCAGAAAAAAACAGAATATTCAACCAACTAGGCAAAGAGAATATTGTTAACAATAATAATTAATTGATTAAACAATTAAATTTTGTTAACTTAAATTCATTATTACCTAACTTTAATTGAAAATTGGACAAAGGGCTAGAAATTTCAGAAAAAACCGCATCTTTATAGCATTATTTAAATAATATATTATTAGTAATAATAATAAATTGTTTAAGCAATTATTTTTTTACACAATTAATGTGTAAATGATTTTTTAAATAAAAATTTTTATTTCTTTAGTGGAATATTTGTCAACATTTTTTGATTAATTTTATTTTTTTTTATAAAAATTATTATTATTTGTCCAGTAGATTATTTCAAAACATTAGTTAATTAACTTTTAATTATTTAAACAAATCCTATTTGTGTAAAAAATGTTTTTTTTTAAAAATTCGTTCATCTGGCAGTTTTTTTTCATTTAATGGCATAAATTTGTTTTTAAATATTTTTCAAGTGTTAAAGCAATAAATTATTTTTAAAAATAATAAAAGTTATGTAAAAATAAATAATTATTTATTGTTTATATGATAAGAAAATATTTTAAAATAAATTTATGTCATTAACGATAACTAAAAGTCACTTCGACGAATTTTTACAAAAAAAAAACTTTTTAAACAAATGGAATTTGTTTATATAATCAAAAATTAACAAACCAATATTAATTAATATTTCACTACACGCACACTTATAATTTTTATTTTAAAAAATTAAAACCGATATTATTTTAACAAATTCCATATGGGTAATTAATTTAAAATTAATGAATTCATGTTAATAAATATTCTACTAGACCAATAGTTATTATTTTTAGGGAAAGAAACAAATTTTCAGAAAAAAATATTTGAACAAGTTCCATTTTTTTAAACATTTGAAAATTAATGAATTAATGTTATTAAATATTCCACTAGACTAATATGTGGTCAGACCCCCTCTGCCTTTCCAAATTTCTTTGTTTCAAATAAAAATAAATTCCATATTTTTTTCGAATCTGTCAACATTAACTAGTTTCTCCGGGATTTTGAAATTACTATGGGGTTTTAAAGTAAAAAAGCTGGGTTTTCGGAAAAATAAAAAAATACGTACCTTTTATTAATTTTTTGTAAATTAAAGCTTGGCCGCTTCTTAAATAATTTCAAGAATAATATTTCTAACTCAAATTAACATATTTCACGATTTACAGGATTAGCATGGAAATTTCACCCTTTAAAGCTAAGGAAAATTGTTTAAACAAACAGCGATTGTTTTAAAAATAATACTTAGTGAAAGAATAATTTGAAATTTGTGAAGTTTTGTGACTTATCCACATAGTTTCCGCTTGGTCAAAAAATTACAATTTATTTTGTCATAAGCAAATTAATAAACAAAATGATTTTTGGGGGCTTTGCAACTTTGAGCTCATTCAAATCTTTATATTTGTTATAAAATGTCAATTAAAGCCAATGGTCATGAATCATAAGGGCGTAGCCCACACATTTTCAAAATTCACTTTCGTTTGCTATCATTCGCTTTAAAAGTTTAAATTCGCAAACATTTGTTTTTTAGTTTCATAATTTTAAACTGCTGTATCATTTTTTGTGTTGTTAAAAAATATTTTAAATTTTCCTTAAATGGACCATATAGTATCATAATAAATTATTTTTATATTTCAATTTCTTGAAATAAAAGGATCTAAGGGTGATTGTCCAAAAGTGTACGATTTCAATTCGAAAATTTTTAAATCTCTTATTCTGGTATGGCGGTTCAATTTTTTCAGTTACTTTTAATGACATTTATTTATTAAAAATAAAACTTTACTTTTTCCCGGTGTCGAAACTCACTCTAATGAATTGTAAATATCTTAGAAGGACAATCTTATCGCATATAAGCTCTAAGATAACGAATATAGGAAATATGCATTATATAATCTAAGAAATCAGCACAATATTCATCAGTGACACTGGGAATCCAAATCGTTGATTACTATATTAGTCCGTGTTTCCTCTAAGCATTAAAAATGAGGATTTTCTCTACTCTCCTTTTAGCCTTGGCGGTTATCCTCAATTTCTTTGGTGAATATAATTATATAATACATCTATAATTTTAGGAAAAAATGTAAATTTACGTGCAAATCAGAATTAGTGCAATTTACTGAATTCATTTTGGATGATTCAAGAATTCATGTGTTCAAAAAATTGAATGCAAAAAGTGTCTTCATTAAAAAAAATGTGTACCATATGGAACTTTTCTAATGGTGACCACATAACATAAAAGGATCAAATGTATGGAGGGTTATCCATAAATTAAATAACTATTAAAATCTCGCTAAAATTTTACAAGCTTAGGGAACAAATTTTGATATTAATTCTGTTAATTAAATAAGCCGGTACCAGTTGAACTTTTTCTATGTACTTCTCCGGGGGCTTTGGTGGTTCGGAACTCACATTAAAGTGTTAGGTGTTCTCAGAAAAAGGTGCTTAACATTGACCTAACTCGAAAATGAGTCAGCGAACTTTTTCCGTTTGGGGCTCCTACGAAGGAACCAGGCTGGTTGATCTCTGGACGTCTTCGAGTAATGAGCACTCACACACATACACTTACATAACCCACCAGAGTGGAGCTTCGAATCTGTGCAATTAACTGGCGACCTCACAGGGATCGCTCCGTACGCCCAAGTCTGACCGTATTCTCCAAATGCGGCCAGCTAGGGAGGTTTCTGAAGGGCAGAGTGGGTGAGGATCACTTTGCCACAACAAATAAGGACGTCATTTCCTGTGCGACACGTACGCCTGGCACCTTAGGGATTTACTCTCAGAAAGTTGCATACAGCGAAATCGCCAAGACCCAAAAAGTTTCGGCAAAGAGAACCGGATTCTGAGTACTGCCTTCAGAATAAACAAGGGTGTGGCAAAATAGATTTTATAGCTTCTAAATAGATTTTATAACTAACTTATCGATCAAAGGTTTCACAGTTCTAAATTACTTATTACCACATTAGTTGAAATCAGCCATTTATACCTGCAACGCCTATACCACCACAACCTAATATACATCCATCCCCATCCACCCCCCAGTAAAAAATGATAAGTCACCACTGCCACCACCACGACACAAACAAAATGTAATCCTCTGTTTCTTGTTGCAGATTTCAGCTTACAGTTTGAGCGTTTACCTAATGGCGTACCTATTCTGTGTCTTCCCCGTACTAGACCTTCCAATTCTCCTGGCAGATACCGCTCTTCTGAAAGGTCTCTTCCATTTCGTTATTTAGTTATTAAAATAATAATTTGGTATATTTTTATATATTCCTTTATTTAGTATTCATAACTTTGTTTTTCATTAAATATAATATACCTGTTATTCAAATATTATTTGCCAATATTAATCAGATTTCCTCCTGCCAGGCATCATTCTTCTGTCAGGTCTTCTCATAGTCCCGGAACTCCTCATCGTGTCAGATCCAGGTCTCCTTCTGCCACACACTCTTCTATATACATAGTTGGATTTAACCTTGAACAACTTAAATATGTTCGCCTAATTCCTAATACGAATCCAAACCAGTTATTTGAAATCCGAAGGTATAGTTTTCCTCTCGGTAACCAAATTCATTTGAGAGGAGAACATAATGTTCTTGTGTCCATGCGAACCGATGAACAAAGTGTCTTGACAACGACCAATGGTGACATATTTGCAATAGTGGAAAATGCTAGGACACTTCGTGGAATATATAGAAAAAGATACAACAATGAGCCTCGATATCGGAATTCAAGTCGGGTAAAAATAAACATGTACAGCGGCGAGGTCAGAGATATGACCCCAGCAGAAATATCGGAATCGCCTCTAGGCAGGCGTCGCCCAATCTCATCGACCTTCAAAACAATAGTTATAGACAATTTTCATGCACAATGTGATAATAATGTTTAAAGAATGTAACAGGTATTAAATAATTCAAAGCAATTTATTTGCGTAATTTACGTAAAAATTAAGTAATTGTTATTTTTAATGCCTGATTCCCACATTCAAATATATCCTTGACTTTAAAAAACTAATAAATGCAAATAATTATTCTAAATTCAAATACTTCTTAAAATACTTAAACCGGGTTTTACAAAATTGAAGATGCTTCTATTTTAGTGTGTTTAATTTATAATTTTGGAACGATTTGCAAATAAAAATTCGTCATATGTTTTTGTTCGCTTTTTTCGAAGTTTTAATTTTTCAACTTATTCTAACATATCAATGTCACGGTTTATTGTTAAATTTTTTTCAAGTTATAAATAAAAAAATTTGATTAAAGTCAGTTCATTGTAAAAAACGTGATGCAAAACATAATAATAAAACTTAATAAAATTTATTAATTTCCTAATTATTCTAATGTTTCTTTGTATAGTTATATAAGCTAGATAACAATTTCTTTGAAATTGACCATTTTTTTACATTTTTAAATTCAAATCGAATTCTTTTTATCATGTTTAAAATTATTAAACTTAAAGGTTTATAACTGCGAAATCCTAAATTCAAGAGGTCAAAATACTAAACATTTTTTAAGAGTAAACTAATTTTTGAGTTCAGAAAGATCTGTCCAACCAAATTAAATTTCAGTTGAAAACGCCTGCTATAATATAGATCCTTGATAATAATTTTAATCATCTTTACAGATATTTTGTGTGAATTTTTCGCTTTAAAAGTGTAAATTCGAAAATAATTGTTTTTTGGATTCTTAAATTTTAAATTCGTAATAAGAAACGTCCCAAAATTCTAAATGTACGATTTCGTCAAGTTAGTGCTGTTGAAAAGATATTAATAATCTTGCACATTCAGGTTTCAATACATTTATGGCTACAACTTAAAACAATAAATTTAAATCACATTAAGAGGGTCATAAATCGTCGAAAAGGATGGTATACTTAGTTTCATCATTTACAACATTTCGTTTTAGTAAGAAGTTTTTAATAAAATTATTCTAGAAAAGTACTTATGCAAAAGAAAAATTTAAAAAATATAAAAAATTTTTGACATTTTTTTAGAAATTCAATTGTCGTTCAACTTTGAATTTATGTTGCTGATATTATATATTTTTTTCCTTGTAATTTTTTTTATCAGAATCATTCAAAATATAACGAAGTTTTACAGGTCAAAATTAGGAATTGTCAATATTGTATATTATAGAACAGCATAAATTTGCAGGTTGAGTAACCACCCGGAACAATCGCATGAACCGGGAGAAATTCGGGAGAAATTTTTACCGGGAGAAAACCGGGATAAAGTCGGGAATGAAATAATACACCCGGAGATTTCTCGTATTTGATAATTCGTGGCCTTAAAACTGAAGTTTTCTTTTTAATTTTTAGAATAATAATTCTCGGAGGTTTAAAACTTAATACTTAACTATATGGTAGTTTCAAATTAAAATAATTATAAAAAATGACAAGACCATTTTTCTATTAAAAATTTCAAAATTTCATATTCAAAAATTAGAATAATATTACAGCAATCTGATTATTTATTATTTATTTTAATTTTCATAGGAATAATAATGATAATCATTTTAAATTAAAACTTATTTTATTAAAAAATTTCAAGAGTGAACAATGGTTCTAAAGAAAAACTTGGAATTAAAAAATTACCTAACATGTAATTGGTTGAATTTTGTAAAGTTTCATTAGCATTTTAAAAATTATTAGTTTATAGGTGATTAAAATTTATTTCAAATTATTAAAATTTAAAAAAGGGTTTGATTATAAAAAAGTTTTAATATCATAATTTCTGGTGACTATAAATTTTGTCATTTTTAAATCAAGTTCGCTTTCGAGGTTAGAACATGTTTACTATATGTTTTTGGGGTCGCTGAATCTGAATCCAAGGTCCAAAAAATCCTAACACTTTAGGATTCTGACATAACCTCAAAAAACCACATACAATTTTTTTTCGAGTCCGGGAGTCAGACCATGTTTATTATATGTTTTTGGCGTCGCTGAAACTGAATTCGAGATTAAAAAATCTCCAGCACTTAAGAGTTATGACATAACCTCAAACAACCTCACAAATTTTTTTTTGTGTCTGGGGGTCAGACCGTGTTTATTATAAGCTTTTGGGTCGCTGAAGCTGAATCCAAGGTCTAAAAAATCCCAAGACCACAGGATTCTGACATAACCTCAAAAAACCACATACAATTTTTTTTTCGAGTCCGGGAGTCAGCCCATGTTTATTATATGTTTTTGGCGTCGCTTAAACCGAGATTGAGAATAAAAAATCCCCAGCACGTTAGGGTTCTGACATAACCTAAAAAAACCTCATAAAAATTTGTTTTTGAGACTCGGGGTCCGACCATATTTATTATATGTTTTTGAGGGCGCTGAATCCAAAACCCAAGGAAAAATTTGAATTTGTGAAACGCTCACGAAGAATAAATCAATGATTAGATAAACGAATTGTTAACATCTTAAAAAAGTCTTATGAGGTTTTTAAGGCTAACGTTCTGGGGTTTTTTGAACCTTAGTTAAAATATTTTTGAACTTGTAGAAAAATTATACAAGCTACGATAATATTATGCATTTTGGTAATATAAATTTATTGAAATGATACATTTTTTGCAATCGCTGAAAGAAATTTAATATTTGTTTGATATAATATTGTTGAACATAATGTAGAAACGTTTGCATTTTAGAGATAACTGAATTCGGAATAAGAAATACTTAATCACAGGGGCGGCGGAAGGGTTCGAGCTGAGGTGTTGAGAGATGCTTGGCCGGAGCTCCAGTGGTTTACCGGGGGGGGG